>CALYLW010000025.1:0-77500 GCA_944989445.1 Ampullaceana balthica
GGGGTTGTTTAATTATGTTGTTGAGAAATTAAAAGTAAAACTGTTCCATTAAAGTAATACTATTGAAATTCATTAGGGAAAATAAAACCAATATTTTGTGTTCATTTTAACCTCTTCGGACACGATGTGTACATATGTACACACGACTTAATTTTTTTCTCATTATTTAGAAATAATTATTTTTAATTGTTTCGCTATTTTCGATAAACACTGACAACCAATCCATCATTTTAATCGGAAATTTTTTTTATCTGAAGTTTTTATAATTTTATTTACTATGACTGAACATTGCGACCCAAACAGCGATCTGGTGAGTTTTTTATAATTTTTTTTAATTTTTAATTTAAAGCTTGAATTCCTATCTTAAAGAACATTGATACGATAGTTTTAATGTTATTGTGTCTGAAAGTATACATTTTATTTTTATAAACATATTTGGGTGCCTAAAATAATTTTTGAAAAATGGTGTGCACATATGTACACAGTGTGTTTCAAGTGAGTTAAGTCGATAATAGGTTATAAGTTTAAAAGTTAGTAATAATAGTGAAAAAGCCTTGATTCATTGTAGATATATTATTGTTGTGTTTTGCATTTAACATATTTTTTCAATTTAACTATTCTAAACGTTCTTATAATATTTAAAATGTGAATTAATTAATTAGTAATACTAATACTAATATTAGACTAATAGTAGTAATGTTATTGATTATATAACAAATCCTACAAGTGGAAGAAAGTGTGTGTTTTTTATTTATGGAGAATGAGATTTCAACCTTAAATGCCTGTTATTAGATCAGTTACAGTCAATGTTATTTTATTATCTTTATAATTTTCTTGCAGGTTGACAGCAATGACAAAGTCAACGTCTTGCTGTTGACTGTCCGACTATGTTTGAGATCACCTCGAAGATTCAGAATTGGACCTCTCAGAATCATATCGCAGAGATGACTCGGGTGATGAAATGTACAGCAGTGTTAATGAAGAGCCTAAAGTAATGATATCTTGATTGATGAAGACGACAATGGTGAGGTCAACCCTGTTATACCCGCTCACCAGGAGCTGCCCTCTCAGTAAAATAGACAACCATTTAACCCTGATGCAACCAGTCAAGATAAACTTGATATTGAAAACTTTAAATACTTCTACCGAGGTGATTCAACATTTTATTTGCAAACACCATTATCATGATAAACTTACTTATTTCCAAGGATTGGAATGGTTTGGCAAATAAAGGCCAGAGTTTGGTCAGTTGCAGATGTCATGCCTGTGAATTGATTATACACTGCTTCGAAACAGATTACACAATTGTACTGCAGAGGGACCTCGGAAATAAGGGCGCGTTGCTTACAGGTGCCCAGTGAGAAATGTAATTTAGTTGATCAGCAGATCATTCCATTTTGTTTAGACTATTTTTAATTAAGGAATTTAAAAGTTTTTAAAAATTAATACTTTTTCTTTAGGTATTGTGAAATCCAAACGGTTGATGTGATGTGTGCTGAAATCAGAAAAAGACCTGAAAACGATGGCAGTGTATCAAGTGACTATAAAATTAAAGCAGAATGAGATGTGTGTATGATCAAATGGTTGGACAAGTTTGACAATTAGGTGAAAGTTGCAAGGATTTTATTTTTGTTGATGGCCGAAGTGCATTCAGGTCTATGATGACTTTATGTGTGGAGTGGACAAAAAGGATTTTCTTATAATGAAGTACAGAATTAAGGATAAAAAAAGAATATGGCCAGTTTGTTCATTTTATTTTGCAGACTTTTTGCTCTTTTAAATTCCTCTTTAGAGTATGGTGACATTGAAGTTCATAGAGGTTCCTCTAAATAATATTTTTGATCTACTGAAAAAGTGAGCTGGTGAAAATGTTGATGAAAGCTTGCCTACACGCCAACTTTGCTGACCTGTTGTTAGCCCAAAGTATTAGCAGTTTTTCTTGATTGAATGTTCTTACCACCTGAATTAATTAGATCTTCGAGTGAGAAAGTATAATTTCAGAGGTTAGAAATCATCAGTTAGGTAATTTTCAAATCTACATTTAAGAGTTTGGGCAAAGTTGAAAACTAGAAGAATATAAATTTTAAAACTTGTTGTAGGTGTAATGTAAAAATTGTAATCTTTTTCTGTGTTGAAAACATTGAAATAACTGTTTTTTAAATAATTTTTTAATGTTCCACAACAATGAACATGTACGCAACTATTATCTATACATTTAACCATTTATTTCTTAATATTTTTCTGTTAAATAAATTACGATATTATGAAAAAAAATTTTTTAACAATATTTATAACTATTGAAATAATAAAACTTTGCGTTTTATTTATAATTTTCTTAATATTCTGAAATTATTGTAATGTTCCTATAAAAAAATTTTTTTTATTTTTTTTTACTTAATTGAGACACGGTGTGTACATATGTGCACATGCTCTATTTTGCATATTACATAACCAATGGTAAAAATCTTACTATGGCAATATCAGTATGTCCCATATATCATTTTCCAACCATCAAATAATTTTTTTGAAGAAATTTGTAAGTCCGTGTCCGAAGGGGTTAATTTCTTTTTATCATGATGGTTGAACATAAATTACAGTTTTTCCAATGTGTCCATTATTCTATCTGTATGATTACCTGGTTATTAGAAAAGTACTTTGTTCAAATAGACCAGTATTGAAAAATGATAAATCTTTTAAAATCCACAGATTGATTTTTGATTGACAGTTTGAGAGGTACATAAATATACAATGAAATACATTTAAAGCAAAAACACTTGACGTGGAAAATCCGTTAAGAGAAAATTATAATAAAGGTATGACAGATTTTGTGTACTTTCATAGTTTTCTTCTTATAAAACCAAACAAACATCCCTTAACAAAAAAATATTTCACTTTGACGTCTCACAATGAGCTAAATTAAATGTATACATGCACTAGCGAGAATGTAGAGCAGTAAAAATATTAAAGAGGTGATGTCTCATGTGAGGTTAACTTGGCTTTGAAATGCTGACATCATACAGAGAACCCTTGAGATTTTGCGCTTTGCTTTTCAGTTTCTCATTTTAATTTTAACCGTACGTCTAAAAGTAAAGTGGAGAGTCCACTTTTGTCCACATGTTTGCATAATAGTCTAAAATTTAAATAAATCAATAAACTTTGCAAATTGCATTATTAATAGATGTCAACTCAGCATATATTATATATTTACGCTCATTTGTCACTGCCGCCTAACGTTGAGGGAAATCACTCTGCTTTTTTTAAATTTTGCGTTGTAAGCAGTGCTGATTGACGCAAATAGTTATTTTTTGGTGCAGTAATTTGGTGCGCTGCTTTCAAAAATTAGTTTAAAAATCGTGTGGTGATTAGCACTGTAAAAATTATTATATAAATGCTTTGTTTAATTTTCAGGAATATTTCGTGTTTATCATACAAGGATAAGTTACTTGGGCTTTTGACCTCCCCCCCCCCAAAAAAAAAGTGGGCGCCTTATGCGCCCTACAACCTCAATTTAAAATTACTTTGTGTACATTTAAGGTAGTTTAATATTACGTAGCTATCATACAAGGACAAGTTTGTTGGGCTTTTGAAAAATGTGGGCGCGTAGGCGCCCATAAAAAAGGGGGCGCCACGGCGCCGCAGCACAAACTAGTAAATAATATAAAGGCCCAAGTCACAGGCTGGCTGTTTGGATGGATGTGGAACGCTTTGATGTCATTTTTTGTGCATGGAAAGGCGCGCAAAAAGGTGTGCAAAATAATTATAAATTAAAGACGCGCTTTAAAAAAATATATATTATAGGACATCATTGTTTTAGCTTATATTTTAATTTTTGAAAAGGGAACGATGTAAAAATATAATTTGATGATTCATAATTATAAAATACTTTGTGTACATTTCAGCAAGTTTAATATTTCGTATTTATCAAACAATGATAAGTTACTTGGGCTTTTGACAAAAAAGGGTAGGCGCCGTAGGCGCCCAAGCTGCAGTGAGCGCCGTAGGCGCCCTACAATCCCTATTATAAAATACTCTGTGTACATTTCAGTATGTTCAATATTAAGTATATAACAAACAAGGATAAGTTAGTTGGGCATTTGAAAAAAGTGGGCGCCACGGCGCCTCAGCGCAACCTAGTTATAAATAAGTAGATAAAACATAATTACGTACCATTTTCCTTACTATAAGAAAAAAAATTCATTACTTTATGAACGAAGTATTTTAGGTAAACTTTATAACTTAACGAACAAAGATATTACTATTACCTCAGTTAACTTCCCTTGTTTATGGAGAAGAATATTGGCCCCAGGAAAATCCTGCTCAAGATAAGTAAGCCTCTGAAACAGCCCCTTTTCTTTGTAAAGACCTGTACATGTGAAAGAAATTTATTGAGTTTTAAGTACTTGTATATTAAAATTACTAATATTAATGAACAAATAGGCTTTTTAAAAAAATTAAATAAAATGTTTCAGATTTTATTGAATATGTTATTAAAATTATATTATTATCGGATGATCACACATTTTAAAGACAGTTGACATCTATAGTGTATAGTCAGCTTTGTCAAATAAATTATATGCAGAAGCAGTGATGAAATTAATAACTGAAACTTGTATTGGGCTAAAGCGCAATCAGATGTGGAAAAAGAACTCTTTAAATTTTGCTATGGGCTACAATCTAGGAAATTGTATTAACTTTTTTTATTAAGAGTGATTATTTAATTATTTTTAACTTAAAATAAAGGGTAAACACTGCACTTTGAACAAATGTATCAATTTGATAGATACTCACTCTTAACTTTGCCTGCATCATACAACATCTGAGCCAGGCCCAAATGTATCAATTTGATAGATACTCACTCTTAACTTTGCCTGCATCATACAACATCTGAGCCAGGCCCAAATGTATCAATTTGATAGATACTCACTCTTAACTTTGTCTGCATCATACAACATCTGAGCCAGGCCATCCACCAATTCCTCCACAGATTTTCTACAAGGGTCCAGCTCCTCTTCGTCAAAGAATTTAGGCACCAAGAGAAACCCCTTTTAATGAAAGTAATAAAAGATTTGTAGTCTCTACCAATGTCATTCATTATCACAGTGTATTTAATCAAAGGAAACTTTAATCAGAGGTACGACGACGCATTGACAACCACACTTAACCTGTTTAATCTGTAACCAGTTTGAACTATTTGTTTTAAATCCAGTAGAGTCCTGTACGGTACCCAAAGTTCAGTTCTGCAAAGGGGTCGTCCATAAATGACGTCACGCTATTTTTGCCGATTTTTCACCCCCTCCCCCCCTCGTCACGCATCGTCACAAAACGTTAGACCCCACCTCCAAAAATACGTCACAAAGCTTTGACAAAAAAAAAGACAACAACAAAAACACACCTTATTTTCTATCCACTAGATATATTAAAATACGTCATAAGTACCGTATTTGTACGTGTGCGCTTCGAACATATGCCTACTATTGAACCGGTTCCTTCCAGAAAATGCAACTTTTAAATTTGACTACTATGTAGATTTCTTACCTACGTACTATACGAAGACACCTAAATCTACCCTACTTTCATTTATATTGACACGACTGACAATAATCTTAATCCACATGACTTGTCTGTATCACGTATCCTTTCTGTGATATTTAAAATTAATGCCTTAAAAACTGAGCTAAGAAGAAAGTTGTTTTGTGTAAGGTGACCAGACGTCCCGATTTAGGCGGGACAGTCCTGATTTCAGACCTCATGTCCCACTGACCCTCGCTTGTCCCGGCGGGACGCCCGTTTGTCCCACTTTTTTCAATACTTTAAATACAATTAGTTTGATGTTGGGTACGAATGACTTAATATTTTCATAAATTTAATTAAATATTCAAAACGGTGATATTTTTTATAAATTTAAATTCTTATATTATTAGCTAAGCCAGTTGGTGCGTCGATTTCTGTGGTTACATGAATTTACATTTTACTCCTTGATACGGCCTTCCCGTGACTTGTCGGTGATCCCGACGCGTAAGGTGACCAGACGTCCCGATTTCAGATTTCATGTCCAGCTCAAGTGACCAGACGTCCCGATTTTTTGCTATAGAAACCTGGGGACGTCCGAGGGGCCCCGTCCCGCTCGGAAAATCTGGTCACCTCATTTTGTGCTACTCTCGAATTGCGATGTCAAGAATTTGATGAATTCAATAAAGTTAATGAATACTATTATATCTAGAATGGCAAGGGGCGTTAGACCCAAAACCAATCGAACAATTATATCAAGCTTAAAACGTTTATAATTGTATCATATAGATCCCCCCAAAACAAAAAAAATATCTACATATAATCCTATTCATATCATTTTTAGACACTTATCATGCTTGGAAAACTCACCGCTAACGACGCTCCCCAAAATCCCCGCCCCATTCATGTGGGCAGGACCTTGAGTCTGGGGGGGGGGACGGGACGCACACATAAACTTGTATTTTGGGGTAAGGGGCAAAAAAAAATAATTTCGGCGACTCCTTCCGTAAGAAAACCAAACGGAGCTGCGGCTACATCACAAATGCTTTGATGTCAACATCAAACGACGCTTTTATACGTTCTCTTATGAGTTCTCAAACTTAAGGATTATAATTAGCTTTAATTTTCATTTCTTGATAACTTACGCCAACCGACGTTTGATTGCCTACAGATATTGGATTTCTTTGGCACTTTGAGAAGCACTGATGGTTTAAAAAAAAACAACTAGTCATTAAATAAATTGTAAGCAACCAAATATTACAGTTGAAGTTTTATTTAAAGTTACCCTTTTCATGTGACATCACATTTCTTCAACCCCCCTCCCTCCCCCTCGTCACGCATCGTCACAAAAGTGTGACCCCCTTCCCCCCCCCCTAGGTGCGTGACGTCATTTATGGACGGTCCCAAATAGGTCATTAAAATATTTCCTACCTTTTCAAAAAACTCTATAATTTTACTTTCTTCCAACTGACCAGATTTCAGAGTCTTTGGTTGTTCTGGCATTCCTCTGATATCGAATAGTTCTGGCCTAGCGGTCGATACTAAACCATAAGCAGTTGACATTTTTTAATATAGTATTGATCAGAATAATTAAACAAAAACCGTTCGGTCAATTTCACAAGAAGGAATCGTTTCGGTTCTACTGTAATGGTATAAAAAATAATGTGTCTAAGGTCAAGCAGGCTTTTATATCACACTCAGGCCTACTTCAGCCAATCTGTATCTCTTATCTGACCTCGGCTGAACAGAATCATAGGCAGGGTTGCCAGATTGTAATTTGGGTAAAAGGCCAAACTTACTGCCAAAAAAGGCCCAAACAAAGGCCAAACTTATGTTATATGAAAAATTTCAACAAAAATGACGTCACGCACCTAGGGGGCGGGAGGGGTTCACAGATTTGTGGCGAAATGTATGGCGAGGGGGGTGCTTTTAAGAACTGTGACGTCATATTGGAAAGGGTCTAGCTCTTGATTACGTGTGACGAGTGTTGGGGGTGGGGGGAGAATACATTGAAAAATCTGCCAAAATTTCGTGACGTCATTTATGGACGGCTCATAAGGGCTGAAAATTATTTAAAATGAAGGTTGAACCAGGAGAAACGGGTTGATAAATGTGTAAATGCCAATGTTCTTATGTATGGTTATATTCACAAAATAAATAGACTATGATACTAACATACAAATTTGAAAGAGAAGCTTCAGGTCATCCTTTTCCTATAGACTGCTATTTGCAGTATTATTATAAACTTTAATATCAGATGTCAAGTCGTGAAGCATTCTTGGTGACATGAGAAAGTCCCTACTGCATTTATTTGTAAACAAAAGCTCAGCCCTGACTCTAACAATAGCGTCTAAAAGTGTGAGCCTCTTCGTTAAACTTTTAAAAAACTTTTTAATGTCTAACATACACGTAAGCTATTCAAAAATAGAAAATAATTAATAAGGTTATTGACTTATTGGCGAATTTTTCATATTTTTTTGGGATAAAGATTATTTTTATATATATTTTATTTTTTATTTTTTTATTTTTAAGAAAAAGGCCCCAAAAAAAGGCCAAAAAGTCACACAAAAATTTGAGGCCAAACCCTCTTAAAAAAGGCCAAATTTTGAGAATGTGGCCTTAAAAAGGCCATTATGGCAACCTTGATCATAAGTGAAGATGTTTTTGAACTTTGAACTATCCCTTAACCCAGTGGTTCCTAACCTTTTGGGGTCCATGCACCCTTTCAGATGCCCAAAAAAGTTCAT
Source organism: Ampullaceana balthica (assembly GCA_944989445.1). Lineage (NCBI taxonomy): Eukaryota > Metazoa > Mollusca > Gastropoda > Lymnaeidae > Ampullaceana > Ampullaceana balthica. Next base: position 8,256 of record CALYLW010000025.1, read on the forward strand.
GCACCCCCTCGTGAAACTTGCAGAAAATGCATAATAAACTATGTTTATTTAGGAACACAACAGTTTTGACCATAGGCAACAGGGAATTTAGTGAGAGATCTGCTGCTTCTTATGATCAATTAGCGATTTAAATCTGGGGACTGTTTTGGACAAAGCAACTCTCATGTCATCCTCTGCATTCAACTTATTCCTGTCTTTGGTTTTAATCGTCAACGGTGTGGAGAATCCTACTTCACAGAGATAGGTTGTGGCAAATGCAAGGAGAGTCAGTACTGCCCTCTTGGCTAGTTGTGGGTAGGAATCTAGCTGGGCGCACCAAAATTTAATCAAGTTATTGCAACTGAAAGAACTCCTCGGTAATTCTCTGGTTCTCAAATCAAACAGGTCATCTTTTGCAAAGTCACTGTCATTAATGTTGTCCAAGTCACAGAGAAAATGATTGCAAATCCAAAGGTCTTTCCTAGAAATTTCTTGACAGAAATACCCATCAAAGGACCTTTGCAATGTTGAAAGGTGCTCTGAAATTTCCACTTTGATGTTTTTTTAAGGAAGGCTTGCAATCTCTAATTGCAGTCACAGCAGGTGCTTGGAGAGATGTGTTCAACTCATTCAAGATGGTGAAGATGTCAGCCAGGTATGTCAAGTAACGAATGAAATGTGGACAGTCAAACTTGTCCGCAAGGTCACTCTCTTTTTCTCGCAAGAAAATGGCAAGCTCCACTCTCAGTTCTAATCGAGAAAGTATCCGCCCCCTGGACAACCAGCGCAGTGTGGTAGAGCAGAACTTCATGCTCAGAGACCACCCCCTGACAGAACAACTTGAAGAGGCAGTGGTTAAAGGCATGTGAGCGGATAAAATTTACAACTTGGACTGCAGTAGAAAGAACTGACTTCAAGGTTGGAGGCCTGACGATGAAGGATACAGTGTGTAGTGACAAAATCTGGAACTTCTTTCTTTACCAGTGCTGAAAATCCTGACTTATTACCAAGCATGGAGGGAATACCACCTGTGCAAATTGAATAACTTCTTGAAGTCCAGTCAAACTGCCTTTCAGTGGAGAATGCCCTGACTAGCTGCAGCACATCAGCAGCTTTGGTAGTAGCTAGGAGTGGCTTACAAAAGAAAAATGTCTCCTTCAGCAATCCACTGAGAACTTATCTCAGAAATACAAGAATCTGACTGCGTTGTGCTACATCAGTGGATTCATCATGCAACCTTGAATGATGCCTCTAGTGCAGGTTTCTGTGACAAAGAAAATCCAAGCTTGCGCAAGGTACTTGAGGTCAAGAAGCGAGCTCTCTTCTGCTTGAAGACCTCAACACTGTCCTTGGAATTGGATGGATGGACGTCGGATGCTCAACTCAAGATTTTAGGTTTCAATGACGAATAATGGCTTACAATTAACGTTTTTAAAACCTTTGCAGTGTACCGAGCAATAAAAGTGAAGGGGAAAAAATCCCAAAGTTTACATCCGCTCAAAATAGTTAGAGGGTCACCGGAAGACATATATATGACGTATTTGATGACAAAATTAAATTATTTTTTAGAAAACTGTGACGTAAAATGCGAAATTCCGAGGAACACGTAGAGCGAACCGTTCATTTTGCGAAAAAGTTTTCCCGTCAATTTTAGATATGCGCGAACGAGTATCTTATCTTTTTCCTTTTTTTTTCTTTCTCTTTTTTTTCTCTGAATGGTTCATGCACCCCCTGGAACCTGCTCATGCACCCCTGCCTTAACCCATCTTTGGGTCATTGGGGCACCATCGTGAACTTCTCACTATCTCACGCCATTTGTCCCGGTCCTGTGCTGCCCTTTGAGAGTCGCGGAATGACAGGCCGGTCCACTCTTTGATATCGTCCTCCCATCTCTTCTTTTGTCTGCCTGTTTTCCTTCCTCCCTGGACTGTGCCTTGCAATATAGTTTTTGCGAGACCTCCAGTTCTTGTCACGTGTCCGTACCATCGTAGTTTCCTCTTCTTAATGGAGGTGCGAAGGTCCTAGTAGGGGCCAATGCAGTGGCGTAGTTGGTGGGGGCGGTGAGGGCGGCCCGCCATGGCGGCACTCATTAAGGGGGCGGCATTTGTGGGCATTTGAAAAGTACAACCATTTCCGACAACCGCCCTTTTTCTTTTGAAGGGGAAAACCAAGGTGAAACAAAAATATTTGTAATTTTAATGTTATAACTAACGCAAAACCACTCAAAAATTTTTAATCGCTCAAAAAAAGGCATCCATTTGTTTGGAAAACTAAGCGGTATAAGTCACAGAAGGCTCTTTTATAAGAAAAGTACGCTAAAAAACACATCACCGCTGGGCCGAATAATATGTGCTATTTTGTACGTGGAATTTTGACATTCGCAGAATGATGCGCGAACACGTACCTAAAGGCAGGGGTGGACTGGGAAGTTACAGCGGCCCGGGAAAAAAACAAAAAGCGGCCCTATCTTCATACACTTTATTTTCCTTGTGCATTTTTTCCATCCAAACCGAGGCCTCCAAAGTCATTGGTCACTTTACAATATACAATAAAAAAAGAAAAGATACATCTCATTTATAATTTATATAAAAGATATGAAGAATGGGTCAATTCAAGTTATAAATCAATTTATTCGTACTCACTGTGATGGTGTTTATAGTATAAGCAACTTTTTTAAAGATGGGTGCCATTTTGGCTACATGATCTATAATTGTGTCATTATTCAGTTCACTTAAAACATTGGTTTCTATTGACATAATAAGCATAAAAGCGCCAAGGTGTGTAGAAGACAATGAACTTCGCAAGCAATTCTTAATGTATTCCAGTCATGACGCCCCTAGAGTATGCGGGGCTCAAGGCCGCATACGATATGCGGGCGCAGAGCCCAAGGCAGCAGATGAGAAGCGAGACCAATGCAAACATTTGCATTTCTATATATATTAAATGATATGAAATAAAAAATTAAATTACCTAAATTTTTGCTCTATAACAGCATTGACACATCAATGATTACATTTGCCATTGAAGATCCTAAAAACTCAAAAAATATTTTAACAAAATGTTTTGTTTTGGTACGCTAATAAGACAGTTTATATATATATATATATATATATATATATATATATATATATATATAATATATATATATATATATATTATATATATATATATATATTATACAATTAACAATTTAAACTATATACACTAGCGATGGTTTGGTTGTATCTTCTACTTCCACCTTGTTTTTACAACTTACAAGCAAATCTTCTGAGCTTTCGCGGTTGCAAGATCTGAAATTCTGGTAACTTCAATATTGTCAAGGTCCTTAGCTATTTTGACAAATGAGACTGATGTTGCTAACTTACTCAGCCGATCATGAATCATTGTTTATCCCATAATAAGTTTTAGTTTCGAAAACCTTCTTTATCAGAAGCCAAAGTGACAGGAATAGTTGGAAGCTACGGTGAATTAAAGGGGGGGGGGCTGAACGGGCTAAAGCCAGGGGCCCCCGATGATTTAGGGGCCCCCAAAATTATTATTTTCTGTATTAAAGGTGGGCAAATGTTTGCATGAAGCCTTGAAAATATAAATAAATTAATAAAATCTCATCTACTTATCAAGAGATAATGTCGAAGAGTGTGAAATACCAGAAATCGTCATCATTTGTAATAATATCTAGGGAAACCTAACTTTAGAAAAACAATCGACCTCTATTTAGTTTGGAAAACTTACGACAAAAAACTTTGACATAGTAGAGCATAATCCAATAATCGAATTTTTAACCAACTTCCAAGTTAGTTCACTGTTTACGAGTTTCAACGCTTCGACCTACAGACAGACTGCAGTAAGAATCAAGAAGTAGATATTCGAATAAATATGTAATTAAATACTAGTAACTTATATACTCGTTCTAAAGCCGACTTTTTTGGGACAAAATCTAGGGGAAAATGTTGCGGGGGGGGGGTTGCTTACAAGAGGGTCATAGGTGATTTCTGTATGTACATTAAATATCGGTGTCCCTAATTAACCTGAATTACATGTTGCGTTCCGTTATTAGCTAAATACCATTCATTCCTGTTGAGCGATTCATCAAGTTAATACCAAATAAGTCCCATACTGTTTCTGGAATTTCCCAATTTTCTTTTAATATTTTGGAAGAAATCGACATTCAAATTCAAGATTGCCGTGGACAGTCATACGACAATGCTGCAAGTATAAGTTGGAAGTAAAACTGAGTCCAGACTACCCTTCGTGAGAAGTGCAGTGTTGCTCATTATGTGCCGTCCACAGCTCATTCCCTTAATTTGGTTGGGAAAAGTGCAGCAGAAGGTTGTGCTGCTGCAACCAGATGTTTTAAAATTTTTTATTTACTTGTGTTTTCATTCTGCAAAATCTATATACCTGGCTTGTTGCATCTATTCATCGTTGGCAGGGTCTTCAAAAACAATCGAAAAGGTTACATGTTAACAAAGCCTTGTCTGACACAATATGGTCAGCCCGACATGATGCTGTAAGATCTATTAATAAATAATATCATGAGAATATTGCAGGACTGGAAGAATTGGCAACTGACGACAATCAGCCGCCTGACAGTCGACTTGAAGCATTTCGGAAGGAACTTGAACAACTGAAATTTCTATTTTACTTGAAATTTGGGACACAATTTTAAAATGGTTTCAGAAAATGAATGCATCCCTTCAAGAAACATTTGTTGAAATATCTTCTTGAGTTTGTTAAAAGACAGCGTTCTGAATTAGATTTTTATGAAGAAAAAGGAAAGGATATGTCCGTGGAGAAAGAGTATAAACAATCTTCAATGTGATTAAAGAAAGAGAAAGTGTCATCTTGATGAAGAGACATCAGCCGAAACAGTATTTTCTCCGAGACAAAAATTCAAGGTTGAGGTATTTCTGGTATTCATTGACAAACTTTCTCCAGCCCTACAACATCAGTTAGATGCATATAAATACATCCATGAGAAATGTGGCTTTCTTACAAACCTTACGGAGCTCAGCAATGATGCCATCCGAGGGGCAGCAGCCAGGTTGATGGAAGAATATTCAAGTGATTTCGAAGACTGCTTTCCTTCAGAATTAGTCTAATTTTCAGAACTCTTCAAAAAGTTTATTGTCCAGCCCCAGGGTCAGGAAAAGGAAGTAGCACAATGTGAAACTCAAAATACATGCACAGAGCTAAATAGGTTGCTGTTTTTTAATGAGCTAAATTTTACACAGTCCTTTCCAAATTTACACATTGCACTTCGCATGTATCTCCTGTTGATGACATAAAAGTGCAGGTGAGAGCGATCATTTTCAAAGTTGAAAAAAAATAAATTATGCAATTAGAAGTTGCATAGGACAACAAAGACTGAGTCAGCCCTCTCTCTAATGACCATTGAAAGGGAAATCGTAAGCTCACTTAATTTTACTGACTTGATTAAAAATCTCGCCGTGAGAAAAGTTCGCAAATGAAGATTCTAAAGATTGAAATAAATAATAATAAATATTTTAATGAAGTTTGGATTCGTGTAACTTTATATTAATTTAATTGACTTCTATTTAATTCTTTGTCTTATTACACCCTGCATTACAAGTTACACAGTCTTATTACTGCCAGTGATCATTTTATTTAAAATTACGCTGCCTGGAATGGGCCCCAGTTTGAATTGTAGCCAGGGGCCCCGAGCAGTCTTAATCCGCCCCTGGTTGGAAGTGTTTGAATATCAATGTGTTTGTTAGGAAAGTCACTTTAACTTTTCTTTTTACTGAAAGAAACTGCAAAATATTAACAAGATCGTTGTGGGTAACTGCAGGAATTATGGAACTCAATGATTGCTACTCATCAGCAAGCATGAAACCATCAAGATCATTACTTTCGCAGACAGTGAGCTATTCTCAAGATTCATACAGCGATTCAGTAGATCATTGTTTTCTAATTTATGAACTTTATAAAGAAATCCAAAACGAGTATTTAGTGCCTTAGTATTTGTTCAAATTATATGTCCATTGACATGATTACATATCAACAACCTGGTTAAAAAATCTGTACTAATTTTTTATTTTGCATCTACAAATCCTTCATCTTCTCCTTCATATCTAAATTGTTTATTTCTTTTTTCAAATTGGTTCAACTTCTATGTCGGTGGCAATTTCTTTTGCAAATGCTATTGCTGTTTCAAAACCGCGATTTCAGTAAGATTTCCAAACAGTTGACACACATTCACATTGCGAATTCAAGATTGAGATAAATTTGCCATTCCTCTCAGGTGGGTCAAGGCGTTGATTCGGGTGTATGTTTGTAATGATCGTTCGACACGTTCCTGCAGCTCACAATAACGTTTGCGCCTAGGCTGCTGTGTTCCAGTAACAGCTTGTAATAAGATAGACTTGTTCGAATTGCGGTCCTTAAGAATTCCATCCATAAATTTCCACATTGTTGGATGTTGACAGCTGAAGAGGGATTGCAATCCATGATGCCATCCCTCACAGATGTTGTTTGTTCTAGCAAGTCCACTGGCCGCATCACTTCTTTTGTTCCATGTTGGAATGCTAAACAGAGACGGCCCATACCGTTCTGCCCTTCCTCGCACACGGCGTCCACGAATGTATGTGTGCTCAAATATGTGTTACTAATTCGTCTATGCGTTTGATTCGAGGCATGCCATCAACTAGCTCATCAAATGTGTCTGCAACATCTTCTTCAGGAACAAAAGCAAGAGCTGATAGGCATCTTACGAATTCACACAATGTTTTACATCAGTTTCATAAGCAGCTTTCATTCCTAGCTCTTGTATTTTCCTGAGTACACTTTGCGTCAAGTGAAAATAGCAGCCAGTTATTCATTGCTTCAGGATAAGCGCCTCGTAGAGCATTCATTGCTGCCATTTCAAAATCCGTGAGAATGACCTGAGGTTCTGCTTGCGGCATGAAATTTCGCAAAATTGTCATTAATCTCTGATAAGTTGCCTGCGTCTTATCAGGCAATAAACAGTAAAGGGCAGCTGGGTTCACACCCTCTACAAAGACAAAGTGAAAGGTATATAAGTATATAGTTGATAAAATATCGTTGGCACCAGTGGCGTCACTAGGGGGGGGGGCGGGGGGGGCGGGCGGGCCGCCCCGGGTGACACCCATCAGGGGGTGACACCCGAGCCTAAAATTTTACTGTGTACGATTTTTGTCAGAAAACAAAAGATGACCACTTTTTTAATCTAGAAAGAATTAAGAAATACAATGAAATACGTTAAACGCGAAAATTCTTATTAAAAAAATATCAGTTAACTTGCAATAATAAAACAGTCCCAACACACGAACAACATGAAAACAAATTAGGAAAAAAATAAAAGAAATAGTCGCAGCAGAGAGATCTTTAAAAAAGGCTGGCATGAAAGAGGCAGTGTCTTCTGTTTTAAAAGATATAAAGCCATTTGGGCTTGGATACACCGACAGCATGAACGAATTCCACCTCACGACTCCCTCCACCACAGTAGGGTGGGGGGGGGGAATACGATTTTTATCACCACCACCACCCCCCCCCAAAGAAAAAAATCAAAAGATGGGTTTTCTTTGTTGATGTTTTTCTTGAGGAAAATTATGATTTCAATGTCTTTGAGTTAATATTTTTTTATTTATATATTTATTAAAGGCGTGAAAGCATAGATATGCATGTTTATATACAGGTAGTCCTCCGGTTACGACGGTCCCATCCCGACTTACGCTGTTTAGTGCTTACGAACGCGCCCCCGTAAAGAATAGTATTACGCGTTATTCCGTATTTAAAAAAAAATTATGAGGTAACGAATTCTTTTCTCTATTGGAAATAACAAAAATTATTGAAAAATATGTGTGATTATTATTTCAACCTACAACTTTCGTTTGCGAATTTTTCAAATGGCGAAGTTTCAATCAAGTCAATAAAGCTGAGTAAGCTTACAAGTTCCTTTTCAATGCTCATTAGAGAGCATCGCTTTTTCGTCCCATGCAAATTCTAACTCATTATATATTCTTTTCAACTTTGAAAAGGATCGCTCTCAGCTGCAGTTTGATGTCATCATTGAAAGATAGATGCGAAGTGCGATGTGTACATTTGTAAAGGACTGTGTGAAATATAGCTCATTCAAAAGCAGCAAATTTTTTAGCTCTGTGCAAGTTTTTTGAGTTTCGCTTTGTGCTAATTCATTTTCCTTACCCTGAGCCTGGGGCTGGACAATAAAATTTTTTAAGAGTTCTGAAAATTGGACTAATTCTGAATCTGAAGATAAGCAGTCTTCGAAATCACTCATGAACCTACATGTGGAAGAAAATCAGAAGCCCCGAGCCTAGTGCTCTTTAACGGTCTTCACGGAAGATCCCCCTTATCCATCTGGCCACCAAAGGGACGTAACAGCTGAGGACAAAAAAAAAGCGGTCACTTCCGAAGCGGCCACCTGGGCATCCAGGACATACAGTCAAAGATGCATCCCACTAAGTTGCCCTCACAAGGAGGTGGTGGAATTTCCTACTACGACCCGCTACCACTTAGGCGCCATCTCAGCAAAGCAAACGGGTCTCCATGGTTAGGAACGTCGCAGACCGGGGGATCATCAAAGACCTACCTAGGGTGCAACCCCCACTGGAGGGTTTCCTGAGAGCTGGCGTCCAATGCGTTCTTCGCGGCACTTTTTGCTCGATGGCGTTGCTAGTAAATTGAGGGGGAACGAAGTGGTTGCTTCGGATTTACCCGACCCCTTCTTCGAAATCACTTGAATGTTCTTCCATTAACTTGGCTGCTGCCCATCGGGTGGCGAAAGTGCTGAGCTCAGTTAGGTTTGTAAGAAAGCCAAATTTCTCATGGATGTACTTATATGCACCTAACCAATGTTGTAGGGCTTAAGAAAGTTTGTCAATGATTACCAGAAATACCTCAATCTTGAATTTTTTTCTCCAGGAGAATACTGTTTTGTTGATGCCCCTTTATCAAACTGACGATTTCTTTTTTGTTTGATAGTATTGAAGATTGTTTACACTGTTTTTAACACGGACTTTTCCTTTCCTTTGTCTTCATAGGAATAAAATTAAGAATGCTATTTTTTAACAAACTCAATGAGAGACTTCCTTTCTAAAATTGTTTACCAAATTTCAAGTAAAATAGCGACTTCCAGTTGTTCAATTTCCTTTAGAAATCCTTCTTCTTCAAGTCGGCAGTCACGTGGCAGATTTTCATTCGTTGCTAATTCTTCCAGTGCTGCGATATTCTCATGGTATGAGCTATTAACAGACCTTACAGCATAATGTCAGGCTGACAATCTTGTGTCAGACAAGGCTTTGTTAGCATGTTACAATTTCATATGTTTTTGAAGTACCTGTCAACGATGAGTAGATGCAACAAGTCGGGTATAAAGATTTTGCAGAAGATAAAAAAATCTGACCGCAGTAGGACAACCTGCTGCTCTTTTCCCAACCAAATTAAAGGAATGCGCTGTGCACGGCACATAATGAGCTACAATGCACTTCTCACGAAGAATAGCCTGGTTTCCCTTATACTTTTCTATTCATTTGCAGCATTGCAGTATGACTGTCCAAGGCATTTTCGGGGATTCGTACAACCATAATGGCCTGCATCTTTATTATACACTATAATTCATAAAAAGTTTGGGGGCCCTTAAATTATTGGGAGGCTTTAGCCCGTTCAGCAACCCCCCCCCCTTTTTAATCCTCCATAGGGGGGTCCACGAATCTGTGACGATGTGGTACGAGGAGGGGGTGTTTAAGAAATGTGACGTCACATCAAAAACGCGAAACTTTAAATAAAAGTTCCATTTAAATATTTGATTGTTTACGATTTATTTAATTACGTTTTCAATGACTTCACGCGTGTTACGATATTACAGTGCAGACTTACCCTAAATACATATTTAAATGACAAAAAATAATTTGCAACATGCTAATTGTTATTGCGAAAATACGGCTTGGGGGAGGGGTGTCAAAGCTTTGTGACGTCATATTGTAAAAAAGGGGTGGGGTATAAGTTTTTGTGACAAAGTATGACGCTGGGGGAGGATGGGGTAAAAATCGGCAATCTCGCGTGACGTCATTTATGGACGGCCCCTTCAGTCGTGAAGGGGTGACACCATGAGCTACCGCCCCGGGTGACACCAACCCTAGTGACGCCTCTGGTTGGCACAACTTTGAATGTGTCATCACAAAGCCACTGCTTGGAGCGCATCATTGCGTCTATAACAACACGATCACCCATAACAATAATCCTTGAATTGCATGTAACAGAATGTGAATCATCGAGAACTAAGTCACGAAACATTTCTGGTATTTCAAAGTTTACATCACGAGGTATTGGTGGTAATATCAAGCCACCTTCTCTTTCACTTGAAACTTTTGTTCTGTAACGCCTCAATGCACGATTAATAGTGTTCTTTTTTGGTAGTGTCATCATCACGCGATCAGATAAGTTGCAAGTTGCAACAGCTTGACTGGTTGACGGTCGCACAAGGGCTTCATTCATTAGTTCTTTCATTTCTCCTACAGCCTTACGAGCCATTGAAGTGGACAGATTTCCTTCATGGGTGTGTTCGTCAAATTTGTGTAAAACTCTGTCATCCAGTGTCTTTACTCTGGCGTGGCACTTCAACGACGTAAACTTGCAACCCCTCCATAGCATTTCATTTTTTTTGGTTCTTCTTATGAAACCAGTATTCATAGTTAGCAAGAATCAAGGATTTTTCCCCCTCGTTTCGTCAATCCATAGTCCACATTAGTTTCCATTTTTATGTTATCACACACGTAATTTCTGAGCAACTAATGTTGAGCAACTAAAGTTGAGCAACTAATGTTCCTCTTTTATAATCCCTCTAAAAGCGACGGTAGAAAAGTCGTTCCAAGCCAATCCAACTCCACCCACACCGATCCTATGTAGTCGGACAATAAATAGGCCATGTGGTCAGAAAAAAGGTACGTACATTCTCTTTACACACATTCCCAGTATTTACCTTTTCAATAACCCCCAACAGCACACGTTGTAATGTAGTAGCCACTTAGTCTGGTCTATGTAACATACCATTATGTGCCGGCCAACGCACAGTCCCTGGTCTCGGTAGACTTGTCTTGATCTCTCTACCCCAATCAAAGCCACGATGTAATGGGACAATAATAAAACAAACCCGTAAAAACAAAGTTTTTGACTATAAATCCCTTATATATGAGACATAACTATTGATTATTTTCAAACATTTACAGACTGAATCTGTCTTAACTCAAGTTTGCTTCATAACCCTAGGGGGGGAGGGGTGGGTGGGAGGGGGAGAGGGGAAAAGTCTGGTCACCGATTCGCTTGACCGAGCTCAGAGTGACACGTAAAATGTAAACAAAAGCGCCCGTCGCTTCGTTGGGTCGCCTCAATGCGTCAGCTCAAAATTTCACGTGGGAAAAAAACAATAACAAACCGTGAATTTAAATTACATACCTCATATAAGGATAAACTAAAAATGCATTAATTTAATTACGGTACGTTCGATCGATCTGAAATTTTGATACGATGCATTGTTAGGTCAGACGGGTCCGTGTGCCAAATTTTAGTTCGATCGGATCATGGGAAGTGGGTCATTTTTGACTTCTGTTTTTCCGCCCGCCCAAGACAGACAGAGAGAGAGAGAGAGAGAGAGAGACGCCGGTGAAGTTAATATAAGGGATTTAAAAATGGCGTGTGGTCAGATAGTCCTTTGTAAAGGTACCTACATTCTCTCTGCCCCCCCCCCACTCCCAGTATTTACCTTTCCCATAACACTCGCAAAACACTGGGTATACATCACACTATAACTTATAGCTCTGTCCTCCCTCCACTCCTATTCCAAACATACTTAAAAAGGACCTCATTTTTATTGGGTCTTATATATGTATATATATAATATTTCAGTCTTTCAAAGATGTTCACTGTAAAATAATAAATGAACGGGTTTTTTTTCGTTTGTTTTTTTCCTTTTCAAAGGTGTGGCATGCGCTGAAACCATTACAAACCCACGCCCTTTGAATTCACTTCTGTTTCTTGTGTTCGTTAACACATGTAGACCTTCCTAGCAGACCAACTGATTTAAATAAGACGTACTAAGTTGTCTAAAGTTAATAAATTTCAATAGTTAATATCGCCCCATAGCGGAAAATAGCAATCAAGCTGCTGGGCCCGCATGACCTGACTAAAAGTTACGTTATTGTTAATGACATTCTGTTTGAACGTTCAGTCCACCGTAGTTTTAGTTTATGAGTATGACGAATGCATTAACAGCAGGAATAAAAGTTTGTAGTTCACTGTAATATGTTACTGGAAGCATGCCATTGGCTACTGTATAAAATGAGGTGCATGGATGGTGTCTAGAATAAATTGTAAAGCGGTAATAACGGCGAAAATAATGCGGCATTTGAACGGGTACCATGGCAGCATTTTTCAACAACATTGACCGCCCCTAGTCGAAACTTTACGTGGCCGAACTGTCCACTGTAACAAAATGACATGTTACGAAGGCTAGACTACGTGACGACCACAGGATCCTGTGTGCTGGCGAGTGTTATCGAGAAGGTAAATAAAGGGAGTATGGGTCGAGATATTGTAGGTACATTTATAAAGGACTTATTTACCACATTGCCTTTTTATTTTCCGATTACATTGGATCGGGGTTGGGTGGAGTTGGACTTTCTACCTCAGAGGAATGTTTTATGTATCACAATCATGAATGGTGTATGTATCACAATCATGAATTCGCATTGAAAGTTGACTAGTTGTCAGTGTATATACTTTTTTTTTAATCATCATAAATTTAACGTTAAAAATAACTATTTCATACTGTTTTTTATTTTAAAGAAATAATACAATTAAACTAATTATTTTTATACCAAAATTATATTTAAACATTAAACAATATAATTTGCAATTGTCGCGCAAGTCAGTAGTGTCTGTCAGTCAGTCCTGACGCTACTAATTTTAGAAAGCAGGGAAAACCAAATTACTGCACCAAAGCATCAAAAGGTGTGCAAATTAAATATGCGCTGTAAAAAATATTATATGACGTCATTGTTTTTGCTCATATTTTAATTTTGGAAAAGGGAACATTGTAAGAAGAGAATTAGATGGTGGTTAATTATAAAATATAAAAAAAAGGGGGCGCCTTAGGCGCCCTGCTACCCCTATTATAAAATACTTTGTGTACATTTCAGAAAGTTTAATATTCCGTATTTATCAAACAAGGACAAGTTAGTTGGGCTTTTGAAAAAGGTCGGCGCCCTAAAAAAAAGTGCATTTTTTATAAAATAAATAGATTTCAGCTGAAAACTTCCGTCATTTTTGACGGGTGTACGCTAGTAAATAAATAAATTAAAAACAAAGAATAAACAAAAACCATTTAACGCCTTCGGAAGGAAAGGGTCGAATCGTCCGGGTTCGAAACACCCTGGGGTCGAAACACCATGGGGTCGAACTGTCCGGGGTCGAATCGTCCGTGGTCGAACTGTCCGGGGTCGAACCGACCGGGGACGAAACGTCCTGGGGTCGAAACGTCCTGTGGTCGAACTGGCAGGGTCGAACCGTCCGGGGTCGAATCGTCCGGGGTCGAAGTGTCCGACCACCCGTTTTACATAACGTCATTAAATAAAGTGTCAGTAATCAAATATTTAAGTGGAAATTTTATTTAAAGTTACGCGTTTTGACGTGACGTCACATTTCTTAAACACCCCCCCCTCGTCACAAATGTGTAACTTCCCCCAGGTGCGTGACGTCATTTATGGATGGCCCCCTAAAAAGGGCGGCAAATTGGAGACCGCCCCGGGCGGCAAAAGTTCTAGCTACGCCACTGGGCCAATGACAGTACTTATTGTGTTGCAGACCGCTTCGTTTGTGATGTGCGCTGTGTAGGAGATGTTCAATATCTTTCTGAAACATCTCATCTCTAGCGCATTGATTCTTCTTTGGAGGTCTGCAGTGAGCGTCCAAGCCTCACAACCATACAAAGAAAGACCGACATCGCCAGAGAGCGCATTAGCCGGATCTTTGATCTCAGGGAGAGCTTCTTGCTTTGCCAGATGTGCTTTAGTTTACTCAATGCTGCCATTGTTTGGGCCACTCTGGCAAGAATTTCTGGCTTTGAGCCTTCGTCGGATATTAAGGCCCCTAGATATTTGAAGGTGGAGACCTCTTCGAGTTTTTGCCCATTTATCGAATCTCACTTGTGAATTTTCTATTTGCCATGACCTTGGTCTTTTCTGCATTGATTTCCATGCCGTACGCCTTTGTTGTTTTCTCTATCTTTGCAAGGAATTCTTTTAGTTCATCCTCACTAACAGCTAGGCGTCTATGTCATCGGCGAAGCGTAGGTTGGTTATACTTCTCCCCCGATTCTGACTGTTCCGACATGGTCTTCTAGCACATCTGTCATGATCCTTTCAAGGAAGAGGTTGAAGAGGATTGGGGGAAAGTAAACATCCTTGTCTGACACCAACAGTGGTCTTGAACCAATCTCCCAGCTTGCTGTTGAAGAGTACTGCGCTGGGTTGCTCTGTTGTATAGGTTGTTGATCACTTCAATGTGGTTTGCATTTATGTAGAATTTGTGCATAGTTGCCCACAGTGCTGCATGCCACACTCTGTCGACGCTTTCTTAAAGTCTATAAAGTCATGATAGAGGTCACTCTGGTGTTGCAGATGTTTTTCACAGAGCACTCGCAGGTTAAAGATTTGCTCCGTTGTGCTTCTTCCTGCTCTGAAGCCCGCCTGCTCTTCTGAAATGATTTGCTCTGCTTGTGGTTTCAGTCTGTTTAATATGATCATAAGCATGACTTTGCTTGGGTGACTAATCAGGCTGATTGTACGGTTGTTCTGAAACATCTGTAGATTACCCTTTTTTAGGAGCGTGATAACCAGCGATTGCGTCCAGGGGGGGGTGTGGCCATTTTCCTGTCGCCAGATCTTGTTGCACATGTTAGTTAGGATGTTTATTACGGGGTCATCTCCTGCCTGAATCAGCTCGCCTGGAATGTTGTCCGCTCCAGCTGATTTCCCCTTTTTCAATTTTTGTACAGCCAGCTCCATCTCGTTGCGGAGAATAGCATGCATGTCTGTGTTTGTTGACTTTGGGCAGTTGAGCACTGATGCATCGCCTTTGGAGTCTTCATTGTACAGCTCTGAACAGTATTCGGTCCATCTTTTGAGAATTTCTTGTTCTTCTGTGATACATTTTGCGGATTTATCTTGTATGGTTGAGATACGACCTTGTTTGGTGGATGTCAAGTCTTTAACAATTTTGTAAGCCTTTCTTGATCTGTTCCTTAGTAAATTTTCATCGATGTCTGGGCATTGTTGTTCTATCCATTCCTTTTTTTATTTACCATATCTTTCCTGATCTTTTTATTGATTGCTCTTTATCTCGGTGCTCCTTCTGCAGTATTCTTTACGCTCTTAAGTTTTCTTCTTTCATCGCATAGTTACAGAATATTAGAGGAGACCCATGGTCTTTTTAATGCTCGCTTCTTACCAAGTACTTCTTTTGCTGCTTCAATTATTGTGGTATTGAAGGTGTCAGTGACTAGGTCTATGTCCATGTCCGTCTCTGACTCACATAGTGTGGTGAGTGGAGCAAATTTTCCTCCAATGGTTGCCCTGAAGACTTCTACGATTTCTGGGTCTTTTGCCTTGTTTTGCTATCTTTTTCAGGTGGAGATAGAAGGTCATCAGCACCAGATTATGGTCACTGCCAATATCTGCTCCAGGGAAACTTCTAGTACTATTTGTTCTAATACACGATTTGAATAGTTTTCTGACCAGTATGTAATCTATCTGGTTACTATGTTCCCCGTCGGGGCTGTGCCAAGTCCAGCTTCTGGATTTTTTTATGTTGGCCACTTGTGTTAGCTAGCAGGAGGTTGTTATATCTTGCAAATTCCAAGAGACGAAGTCCTCTATCATTGGTCAGATCATTGCAAGACCGTCCGCAAGTATCTGCCCAGTTGGTACATACATCTACTCCAATCTTCGCGTTCCAGTCTCCTTGGACGACGATAATGTCTTTCATTGATGTTTGATCCACGATGTCCTGTACTTGATCATAGAAGGCCTCTACTTCGCTGTTATCGTGGCTGGTTGTAGGAGCATATATCTGTATAATTGTGATATTAAAGGGTGTGGCTTTCAGCCGAATGGTGATGATGCGGCTGGAGACAGGGTGACATCCAATGACCGAGTTTGTTAAATTTTATTAAATCCTTTATATTAACTCGTGGTGTCTGCGGCCGCCCGCCCGACCGCCCGCATGACCGCCCGCCCTTGTCGCCAAAACTTTTGATCGATTTTTAACCCACTTTCTCGTAAGCTAGCGAGCTGAAATTTAGCAGGCAGTTTTGTGGCGATGATAAAAACAATGTATCAAAATTTCAGATCGATCGCATGTACCGTAATTAAATTATTGATTTTTTAGATTATTTTATTTATTCCTATGTATCATGCTATTTTTTGTGATAGAGCGTCGCGGTGCGTATTATATTGAACAACCTTTCTGTCGCGCAATAAGGTGCGTATTTTATTGACAGCACTTTTTATAAACATATTCCTGATCGGTGCGCATTATATTAAACACGTTTTACGACACAACTGCAATTTTGTATTTTTGGATGGTCTTGCGCTGCGTGTTATAATGAACATTCTTTTATTTACGTCTCATACGTAAAGGATTTATAGTCAAAAACTTGGTTTTTTACGGGTTGTTTTTATTTAAATCCTTTATATTAACTCGTGGTATCTGCACCCACCCTTGTCGCCAAAACTTTTGATCGATTTTTAACCCACTTTCTCGTAAGCTAGCGAGCTGAAATTTAGCAGGCAGTTTTGTGGCGATGATAAAAACAATGTATCAAAATTTCAGATCGATCGCATGTACCGTAATTAAATTATTGATTTTTTAGATTATTTTATTTATTCCTATGTATCATGCTATTTTTTGTGATAGAGCGTCGCGGTGCGTATTACATTGAACAAATTTTCTGTCGCGCAATAAGGTGCGTATTTTATTGACAACTCTTTTTATAAACATTCTTTTAGTTACGTCTCATACATAAAGGATTTATAGTCAAAAACTTGGTTTTTTACGGGTTGTTTTTATTAAATCCTTTATATTAACTCGTGGTGTCTGGTTGCGCCCTCGTTGCCAAAACTTTGGATCGATTTTTAACCCACTTCCTCGTAAGCTAGCGAGCTGAAATTTAGCAGGCAGTTTCGTGCCAATGATTAAAACTGTGTATCAAAATTTCAGATCGATCGCATGTACGTCATTAAATTATTGAATTTTTAGATTATTTTATTTATTCCTATGTATCATGTTATTTTTTGAGATAGAGCGTCGCGGTGCGTTTTATATTGAACAACCTTTTTGTCGCGCAATAAGGTGCGCATTTTATTGACAACACTTTTTATAAACATATCCCTAATCGGTACGCATTATATTAAACATGTTTTACGACACAACTACAATTTTGTATTTTTGGATGGTCTTGCGCTGCGTATTATAATGAACATTCTTTTAGTTACTTCTCGTACATAAAGGATTTATAGTCAAAAACTTGTTTTTACGGGGTTTTTTAATTATGGATGAGGAATCCAACTCCATGTTCGTGTCTGTCCTCCCTGCCGCTGAAGTAGATATTGTGTCCTTCCTCTGTTGAGAGTTCACCAAAGCTTTTCCATCAGGTCTCACATAGTCCGATGACATTACATTGGTATCGCTCCATTTCATGCGTCAATTATTTCACTTTTCCTGTACCATGTAGGGTTCTTACATTCCATGTGCCAATAATTACGTCGTCTCTTCTTTTAAGGTTGAATGGGGGAGTTGCTTGTGGTGCACCAGTAATACACTTTTCGTCCCCACCCTGGTGTGCAGTGGTAGACGCGGCCCTTGTTAACCCGGGCGACGACCGAGCCGGTATGTGTTGAGTTAGTATTACAGTCATGAAGTGTGTCTAGGGCAGGAAATGCTTGGCGGCGCCCATCCCTCTCCAAACTTGATCACAACCGGTTTCCTCCTTATCGGGGTCCGCCTTGATTACGGACACGTAGCTGTTGAGTTCGCACTTGATCTCGTCCGCCCTGGCCGGTGCTTCAACTCGGAAGTCATACGCCCAGTGGTGCCGTGTAAACACCACCCCCTCACGTGGTTTAGCCGGTCAGCTAAGCTGTTGCCCGGGGTGTGGCGCTGGGAGCCACACGTGAGAGTTTCGAGAGATGGGCGAGGACCAGTGAGCTTGACCACCCGAGGGTGCAGCTGTCAAAGCGTCAAAGGTACTACCTCTGCCTAGAGCCCTCTACGACCCCAAGAAGATGTTACGTGTAGGCAAATATTTGCAAATAAATTCTGTTATTAACACACAGGGCCTTCCCAGTGGCGTAGCTAGAACTTTTGCCGCCCGGGGCGGTCTCCAATTTGCCGCCCTTTTTAGGGTCCGTTCATAAATGACGTCACGCACCTAGGAAAAAAAAGGGGGGGGGTTCACACATTTGTGACGATGTGTAACGAGGGGGGTGTGTGTTTAATAAATGTGACGTCACATGGAAATACGCAACCTTAATTAAAAATTTTACTTAAATATTTGATAACTGACACTTTATTTAATGACGTTTTACATGGCTTCACGCATGTTACGATACTATAGTGCAGCCTTACACTAAAAACATACATAAATGAAAAAAAATTGATTTGAAACATGCTCATTTTCAAATAGAAAATACGGCTTTTATGGGGGGGGGCGCAAAGCTTTGTGACGTCATATTGAAGAAGGGGTCTAAGTTTTTAAGATGAAGTGTGCAGACGGGGAAGGGGGTGAAAAATCAGCCAAAATAGCATGAATTCATTAATGGATTGCCCCGTCCTTGACATGATAGTTTTTATAAGTTAATAAACATGAATAAATAATTGTAATTGAAGCGAAGTAAAGGTGGGAAACATGTTTACCATTGCATGCCATATTTATGTAAGCAATAATAAAAGAGACCGCATAAGATTTTATACCTATACTATAAATACACATTTCTAAAAATACAAGATAATTTTTTTAAAGGCCATAAGAAAGTTACTGAGGTCGCAGCAATGAGACAAAACATATTCCAAATTTACACCCAAAAAAAATTATCAGTTAATATGCTTTTATTTTGTATTTATAGATAAATGTTTTTTTAAACAAAGAAATTGTATACATTCGTATGTAAACATATTTATACATTTATTACTTTACTAACTTTCATAGTATAAAAATAATGTATTATGCTATCAAAATTTCTAATTATTTGTAATATCTTGTTATATGGATAATACTGCAAGATTTCGTAGTCTTAAATCCCTCATTGTGGAACGAAGATCATTTTTTATCAACTTCAGTTTGGAGAAGCTCCTTTCACTACTAGCGACACTGATAGCAATTGTTGAAAAAATTCTGAGCAAAAATACAATGTTGTGTACAGAATTTACCAATCTATACTGTTGAATAAATTCAATAGATCAAGGGGTCTTTTCCCACGTTTTTCTAACGTAATGCCTTTTCTTGTAGTGTAGGTACAGCCATAAAAACTTGAATCCTTTTTCTTTTAATATTGACATTTTCTTGTCAAAACAGTAATTTATTTGATGTTCAAATTCTTCATTTAGTAGGTTACATGGTATTATATGGTATTATACGCGAATATTTTCATGCAAGGATACGCACCTGATCAAAGCGTTCTCTTATTTTCTTTTATAATTCTATCCATTGATAAAAAATATTCTCGTTGCACTTCTTGTTCTAAAGATAGAACCACCACGTCTTCTGAATTTTCCCCACTCATATTTTTTTTACTTCTAACTCGGCGTTCAGTTAATATCTCCAACTTTTCACAAATAGTTTTGGCTGATATAACAGCGTTTTGTATTAGCCCATCTCTTTGTCCCATGAAATGGGTTTGCATTAATTTAAATTTAAAAAAGACGGGCTCCCATATATTGAGATAATATAGAAAATAAAAAGATTGCATTGAATAGAGTAAAGTTTCAGCATCTGATCTTGTTTTACTAGTTACTTCTTCAGATGTCAATTTTTCCAAGACGCTTGAGATTTTAAAGTATGCTTTTTCGAAAATATTTATGACTATCTTTGTGTTTATTAACGGAGAAATTTGAATATTTTCATATCCATGTAATAGTTCAATTTATTTACGCATTACTTTTATAGGATAGGCGTAACATTTTTAATGATTTAAACCGTATTTTAATTTTTAAAAAGCAAAAATATTTGTGCTACTTTAATGCAATTAAAAAACACAAAATTATTTTTTAATAATTCCCTTACACTAATGTTCTGACAACTGAAACAGTAATGTAAATTACTACTTGGAAGTTAAATACTATATTTGAACCATCATGTCATGTAGGTACTTGTTCGCGCATCATTTTGCGCATGTCGAAATTCCACACAAAAACAGTCGTGGCAATATTAATAGAACATATTATTCAGCCCAGCGGTGATGTGTTTTTGTGTATAGTTTTCATATAAAAATATCATCTATGACATATACCGCTTAATTTTACAAACAAATCCATACCTTTTTTGAGCGATCTTAAATTTTTGAATGGGTTTGCGTTAGTTATAACAACCACTATGTAATCTGTCTTATCTATACAGACGCTCCTTCAATACAGAAGATTATTACGTCCACAGACCATGCCGGTCTGTTGGCAAGTGATTCTGCGTTCACAGGCTACGGCTATGAAGGTTCCACGCATTACCCAGCCGCCTTTATTTCCCTAACTAGTGTTAGATACCCATTCGGAGCTGGATGCACTCAGGGACGCCATACGCCCCGGGAACAAATCAAACAAATGTTGTGCGACTTGTTCATTAAGACTAGAAATTACGAATATTTTTGTTTCACCTTGGTGTTCCCCTTTCAAAAGAAGAAGGGAGGTTGTCGGAAATGGCTGTATTTTTCAAATGCCCACAAATGCCGCCCTCCAAATGTGTGCCACCCAGGGCGGACCGCCCCCACCGCCCCCCTCTAGCTACGCCACTGGGCCTTCCTCAAAGTAAAATGTTTTTCTGTCTATGCAGTGAGAAGAGGATCATAGTGTAGTGATAACAAGGTAAAAGGGTTTTCTCTCTATGGAGTTAGAAGTGGATTTGAGTGTAGTGATAAAGACTGCAGGCTTATTATATGCAGGAATCAAAATTTCAAGGTTAATTAATGTCGAAAGGATCTTCTGTATAGAAGGAGCGTCTGTAAACAGATAAGATAAGAAATTAGGCTGTTCAAGTGCAAGTAGTTCATCTCCAATGAAATACTGTAGCTAAATGAAAATACTTATCAGGTAGGGTTTAGAAAGGAAATCAGCCAAGAAAGGGTGGGGGGCGGTGAGTTTGATTAAAAAACCAGAAAAGGGTGGGGTGCACTGGGAGCAAGGGGCATTAGGATCTTTTGGACACCTGCAGGCAAGAATTATTTTTTTTAATAATATACTGTTTAAGCCCAAGATGTTTATTTCCACAAGCAAAACATTTTTAAAATATTTTTTTTCGATATTTCATGAAGCTGACAAATCAGAAACATTTTGAAAAACTATAATTAATAATCATAAACCACCAGGAGGTTAGTATAAACTTAATGAGAGAAGCTTTCTAAATATTTGGTGCTATTTATCAACAGAAGTAAATGAAGTTATTTGGGACTTTTCAAATGATATTTCTCTAGTTCTTAGGTCTCGTTGACTTTCCTAAAATGATTCATGGTAATAATAGTATTAGACTTTTTTTAAAACGTAGTTTAAAACTACTGATACATAAGTGTCTATTCTATGGGTTGCAATTATGAACAGGTTTTCCCCATAGTTTGAGGTTGTTAAAGAGTTGATGTTGTCGTTGATCTGCCAATAGCTTGGAAAGTTATATGTGAAATAAATGTTAAAACTATACTGTATAATGAAATTGTTTTTAAGTCAGAAAAGAAAAGAAGTTTTAAACTATGGAATCTTTAATCTATTTTATCCATACAATAAATAAAATTAACCCAAATGAGAGCTAGGAAGAAAATGATTCTCGACCTTTCTGTTTATTTTCTTCTCTAGATAAATAAAAGTAAGCACATTTATTTCAACAGGATAAATAACAAAAAACTGTGACCTTTTATGCAAGAATATTTGTTATTCATAAGTTTAATTACACTTCCTGGCATTCTTGTATACTTGACGCCTAAGTTTTTGGGTGGGGGTGGTAAGTAATGTTCCCTTTCAGCTGCACGGTTGCGGGGCCGCGCAGATATCTGACTGACGCCGCACAGCAGTTTAGAGATACCGCACAGCAAATTTAGTAAAATATTACACACACACACACAAACAGATGCTGTGATAAGTTGCACATGAGTATTTGTAAATCCCTTATATTAACTTCAAAATCTTGTCTATCTGTCATCATCTCTTCGTACGTCGGTCGGGGGGGAAAAACAAAAGTAAAAAATGACACACTTCTCCTGATGCGATCGAGCTGAAATTTTGCACATAGACTCGTGTCACCTAACAATGCATCGTATCAAAATTTCAGATCGATTGAATGTACAGTAATTAAATTAATGCATTTTTAGTTTATCTCTCTATAACATATGTAATTCAATTTCACATTCTGTTATTGTTTTTCTTCCACGTGCAAGTTGAGTTCAAGCATTGACGTCACCCATCGATGACCACACCCCCTCCCGTCCCTTTCCCCCGGTTTTAAAGCCAGGGGGATATCAGTCGGTGTCAGTCGGTAAATGTTTGTCGGGTTTGAACATAATCAATACTTTTAGTTATGTCTCATATATAAGGGATTTATAGTCAAAAACTTTGTTTTTACGGGTTGTTTAATTAAATCCCTTATATTAACTTCGAAATCGTGTCTCTCTGTCTGTCGTCAACTCTGTCGTTCGTCGTCTGGCGGGCGGAAAAACAAAAGTAAAAAATGACACACTTTACGTGATGCGATCGAGCTGAAATTTTGCACATAGACTCGTGTCACCTAACAATGCTTTATATCAAAATTTCAGATCGATCGAATGTACCGTAATCAAATTAAGGCATTTTTTAGTTTATCTCTATATAACTTAATGTAGCGTCAGTTGTTTGCAATCACGTGTCCCCTTCTTGAGTTCACGTCAGCCATCGATGACTACTATCCCACTCCCCTGGTTTTACAGCAAGGTTAGATCAGTCGGTTTCAGTCTGTAAATGTTTGTCGCGTTTGAACATAATCAATACTTTTTAGTTATGCCTCATATACGGGATTTATAGTCAAAAACTTTGTTTTTACGAGGTTGTTTAATTAAATCCCTTATATTAACTTCGAAATCTTGTCGTCATCTCTCTCTGTCGCGATCTCTGTCGTTCGCGGGCGGGCGGAAAAACAAAAGTCATAAAAAGAAGTAAACAATTTTTTTTTAAAAACCACCTTTTTATAAGCGGACTATCAATCCAGAAAAAGATTTTTCCTTCACAATTCTGTGAAAAAAAATATATTTTCTTCTTTTTGTATGGCATCTGTCCGTCTACGAAAGACGATAGATTTATCTTTATTATCTGCAGCTCTTGGTGTGGCTGATGAGACCAATCCTTGAGTGGCAGTCTCTTCTGCATGACACACACACGAAAGCAGTGGGGCAGTGTTTCCTGGCCTTTCTCCTCGCTCTTTTCCCGACTGCTTCTGCCCTAGTTTGCTCCTCTGCTCTTAGTGATCCTTCTTTCACTATAGCCCGCCACATGGACCTATCCTCTGCCAGGTTTTCCCAGTTTTGTATATCAATGTTGGCTACTTTCATGTCTCTCTTGCATATGTCCACGTATCTGAGACATGGCCGACCAACCGACCTTTTCCCTGTCGCCAGCTCGCTGTAGAGCACATCCTTGGGTATGCGACCACTTTGCATCCTCTTGACGTGTCCAAGCCAACGGAGGCGTCTTTGGCTTAATATTGCTGCAATACTACTCATGCTTGCTTGAGCCAGGACCTCTGTGTTGGGGACTTTCTCTTGCCATTTGATGTCTAGGATGCGGCGCAGGCATCTGAGGTGGAAGCTATTGAGCCTTCTTTCATGCCTGGTATAGGTGGTCCAAGACTCGCATCCATAGAGGAGTGTGCTCAGTACGCAGGCCTGGTATACCTGCAGCTTAGTCCTTGCTGTGAGTTTGGCATTGGACCAGACTCTTTTGTACAGTCTAGCCATAACAGTTGCTGCCTTCCCTATCCTACTACTTATCTCATCTTCCAGTGAGAGGGTGCTCGAGATGTTTGATCCCAGATAAGTAAAACTGTCAACAGCATCCAGGTTGCAGTCGTCAATGGTGATAGTCGGGAGAGAGGCAGCATCCTGTGCCATAATGTTGGTTTTCTTTATACTTATGGTCAGGCCAAACTCTTTGCAGGCAGCGGAGAAGCTGGATACAAGGTTCTGCAGGCCGTCTGCTGTGTGGTTTTTAAAAATCTTTTTGTTTTTTACTTCTATTTATTTTATTCTTTTTAGTCTAAGACTATGCTATGGTGAGTTTTGAAGTATTGAAAATATGTTCAAATATAATACGCATTGCCCGACAAACATTTGCAGACTGGAAATGACTGATCTCCCCTTGATGTTAAACATGGTTGATGTAGTCGGGGTTGGTGTGAAATCGGTACGGGAATGTAATGTAAATAAGAGCAGACGGATTATACATATGCTTATATATAGATAAACTAAAAAGTTCAATAATTTAATAACGGTACATTCGATCGATCGGTTTGATACAAAGCATTGCCATCCAAGATCTATCTGTGGTAAAATTTTGAGATCTCTAGGACCATCAGAAGTGGTTTAATTTTAGGTTGGCTGATTTGAAAAATTGTGGACAGAAAAACAGGAACGAAAGGGATTTAATAAAACGTGATAAAAAATAAGTAAACTTCCAAAATTAACATCGTGACTCAACTAAACACGAATTCAACGACAGGTCTTGATTGACTAAAGCAACATTAGTAAGAGGTTCATTTAACAATGTTGATTTGTCATTGCAACAAGGAAATGTGTCAAGAAAAGCTAACGAACAACGTCTGATATTAAAAAACAGTGTATTCATTTTTCATCACTTGATTTGTAAACTTGATGTTAACAGTCCACATTTTAAATAATAGTGTCTTTGTGTTCATTCCTCAACTTTACCCCGTTTGGTGGTGGGAGCAAACCTTTCTCAAAGATGTAGTTGGATCTAGGGTACATAAGTCAATTGTAAACTAGGTTAAACCATTTTCAAGATTAGAAAAATTGTGACACGTTTCATCAAAATATTGATGTAATTTTAAGTCAAATTTCAGATGTGTCAGATTCAAATTATGAATGTAAATTATTTGAAACGTGTAGCACATTTGTATGTAAATCTTTAACATCTATCCTGACTTATTTAATCTTGCATTGTAAAAGTCTGCTTTATGACATGATAATTTATTACTGTTAAAAGGTAGCCATAATTTAAAATCTTCCATTCATGGCCAATTCTCCAATGGACGATCCTGGAGAAGCTGGCCCAGGATAGAGATGCCTGGAGGTCTCTCGTAGGTGGCCTATGCCCTTGGAGGAATCGCAGACGATGATCGGTGGCTGCCCCTCATGGACGAGAAGGCTCAACAACAAACAACATAATTAAAAATATTTGAATTTTCTTTCTTTAAATGATTTGTCCTCTCTGTAAACATAACCTTTAAATGATCGTTTCCTAAAAGGAAACATACCATCTTAATACATTTAGTTTGCTATGTAAAGTATATTGCATTAAGCACATCTTATTGTATAGTCAATAGTTTTCATTTCTAAATAAATCTTTGTTTTCTTCATACAAAACAATTGTGTTATCATCTTTTGGTTTAACAAACAGCATCTCATTGGATGATTCAGTTGTCAGCAGTCAAAAATAAATGTCAATCAAAAGGGATAAATATAAATATATATCGATGGTAGTACCACAAAGTCTATCAAAACAAACTTGTGGGTGGGAATTGTATTGCTTGTAATTTGCATAAACTTCACGACTGATGAAAAAAAGAAAGTTTTTTTATTCAAAATTGACACTGGTGAAATAGTTAACAATTGGAAAACAAAATGCTGATAACTAAAATAAAGAGAATAGACAGATTAATAAATACCTTTAATAATCCATTATGGGATATGACAAGTATTTGAGTACAAAATTTTTCACAAGAAAATTAAAAGAACCACAAAAAACCCAAACAGCTTATCTTTTTAAATGATTTGTTCAAAACAAAATATAATCAGTAGATTTTTATATTTAAGCAAAAAAATAGCTGCCGAAATATAACAGTGCTTACAGCACATGACCAAGTCACATTAACTGTCTAGAGATTATAGTAAAGCAGTTATTTCATAAGATATATATATTATATAAATACATAGACAAATTAAAATTGTTATAAAAAACTATGCAAACAGTTGACCACAGCCCAACACCAGCTGTTATTGTTAAGTCATATCCTGACAATATCACAGTCTGAAATTTTCTCTTATCACTATCATGTAATGGTTTAATAATAAAACAAATAAAATCATAATCAATCTAAATAAGTTCTGCAAGTAATAAAACATTATACACAGTTGTATTGCAAAGAGTTCCTCTAATCTGAATTTTGTTTTGTTTGTTTTGCCTTCAGAAGGAGACATTTAGCCAACCATCCTTATAATTGTTCGGTTTTTCATTCAACCCTAACGTATCTTGTTCCTCTATAACAGGGATGTCCAAAGTCTGGCCCGTGTCACCCTTTTAACTTTTAACTGCCTCATCTTATACTTAAATAATTGACACTTGGATTTTTTTCTGTGAAGAAGACATATTTATAAGAAAGCCGAAAATATGTGCTATTTTGAGGGCAAAATACAATAAGATACTTATATAGTCTAAAAAATGTTGAATATTTTGTCTCCATAAAATTATGTCTCTTTTGTTTATTATCTTAATCTGGCCCTGACTTCATGGAATATGGCCCTCTTTGTGAAAAGTTTGGACACCCCTGCTCTATATATTCAAACTAAAAGCTTGAAGTAATCCTCTATTATTCTCTAACGAAACAATCTGACTCTAATTTTATTCTTAGTTACAATGAACAGACAACTCCAGCTGGGTGGGAACTATTACATTCTTGCACTATTTGAAAGTATAGGTACATTGAAGAGATTGGGGATTCTTTGTTATTAAACTCAAATAACAAAATATTAGAATTGAGTTATTGCTGGGCACACACACAAATTTATTTTCCCACTGTGTAATTTTCAAGAAACATGAAAAAATGCAATGAATTTACATTAATGTATTATTATTAGAATTTATATGGAGAACTTCCATCGAGAAAAAGGAATACAGGTCGCCCACGTCTGCGATTTAAAGATGTCAGCCAAAAGGACATGAAAGCAGCCAGTATACACACAAGCGACTGGGAGTGTAAGGCAGAAGACCGATCTACATGGTGCACTGTTGTAAAAAGGGGCGTCATAGTAGCCGAGGAATGAAGGATAGAGGAGGCTACAGACAGAAGAGCTAGGAGAAAGACAAAACATTGGGAAGCACAGAACTCATGTGCCAAATCTGTGGTAAAGATTGTCACTCAACGATAGGACTGCACAGCCACATGAGGAAATGCAACCCAACCCAATGGTGATGCACCATCATCTTGCGAGACGGAAGGATGCTGATTTTTTAAATTAGAATTTAAATTCTAAATATAATTTTTTTAAATAAAATAAAGTTGGATTTTTCATCTTATTATCCTGCACTGAAGTAGTGTACTGTATTGTTCTTAATATTAACAGTAAAAACAAAGCAAGTGCTTTGGTTTTAAGTGACTCTAAAAAATCCTAATGGCTAACAATGAGAAATAAAATAGAAGATAGTTGCCGTTGTTTTCTTAACAAACAATACAATATAATTAAACATTGTTGTTAATTTCTTAGGGTTAAAAGAATAAACCTTTAACTATTAAGGACAATATTTCATTGCAGAATAGTGTTGAGTCACCTAAATATTTACAAAAACAAAGTAATCCAAAACCCTAAACAAATTTTAAAATTAATATAATATAAACAATGCATCACTATATTTTGTAAATTATTAAACTTTATTAAAATGTAGAAACAATATACAAGAAAAGATGAAGGCCTCTTTTAACTCATTTCTGTAAAATAGACGGTTTCAGTTAATAACTTCACTTTGGGAGTGTCACCAATAGATTGGGAACCAGTGTTTTACTTTCTAATACTTTCATATATGAAAATATTTTATGCAGTAAGTAAAAAAAGTTATATAATCTATTATTTTCATTAAATCTGATGCACAAACTGGTTTTAGTTGTATGCAATAAAAAGGGAAGTAAATTCTACATAAATGTAAATATTTTAAATTTTTTTAGCACATTTAAATAAAAGGTAATTTCCCATTTTCATATTGAAAATATAAAACAAATATTAAAATCATAAAAGAAATTTTCAGAATTATTCGTGACTTCAAATTTTGAATTAATGTAAGGTTTAAAAATTAAAAATTTCCTGTCAACTTTCTTTAGGTTATCATCCTTTCTTATTTAAAAAATGTTTATATTTATAGCCGCAACAGAAGTACCTATTTTAAGTAAACATTTTAGCTGACCATATGTGAAGCAAGCAAATAGAATCAATTGAATGGTTCTCTGTGTTTTAAGTTAGAAGATAAAACATGTTATATGTTGAAAAATATGATAAAAATGAAAAAATGATAGTAAAATAATGACTGCGTAATAAAAGGGTAAACTGATTAGCACTACTTACTCTTAATTATTTTTTCTTTTTGAACAAGTTTTTATTATTGGAGACTTAAGCTTTGTGCCAGGAAGCCTCCAGCCTGGATGTCAGCTGAGCTGTGTGACGATTTGTGTGAGTTATTTCCCATTTCTTCATCCAAGGACCAACGATTGTTGTATCAAATGATCTTCCTTGATGTCTCCCTGCATTTAAAGCGATATGCCAAACATTTACATTAGTAAAAAAAAGTCAGCATGAAATAAGGAGTGAATTTAATCATTTACTGATTTTATGTCTCAACTAATTTCTGGTAAAACTAGACGCCAAGGCTACATTTCATGTAATACAGTCACAACGGATCTGCACACAAAAATATTTTAAGGTTTTGTTATGATAATATTTCATAACTTGAAAGAAATTACAAGTGGCAGGGGTTGGATCGATAATCAATCGATTCCAGACAAAGTCATAACAAACTATCAGAATTTAAATCATTAAAAATTATTGAATTTTTATAAAAGATTATCTTTCCGATTGACCTAAACACACTTTCTTCGGATTAATAGGTGAGCACTTACAGCCAGGCATGCTAATAAAAAAATTCTACAAATTTAGCTCAAAAGATTCCTTGAAAACACACACACAAGTCGGTGAACAGATATTCCCATGAGAAAACCACAAACTGCGACTGACCTCTTCCAGAGAATTGATGGTAAGGGAAATGAGATCTTTAATTATTATTTTTTTACTTGTTTGTCCCAGTGGTAGATTAAGATTTGTTTGTCCAAGTGGTGGATTAAGATTTGTTTGTACCAGTGGGTAGATTAAGATTAGTTTGTCCCAGTGGTAGATTGAGATTTGATTGTAGAAAGGTAAGCAGTTGTTAATCAAATCAAAAATGATTAAATTTTAAAAACAACATTTTTTTAATGACTTATTTTTTTTCTTTTTTGATAATAAAATTTTAGCCCTTTGAACAACGGGAAGTGGGTGAAAATTCAATTACTAAAGTACATTCAAACAATCAGACAGACGCAAGAACTATGTTGTCAAAAGACGAGATACTTTGCATTAGAGACAAGGGGTACAAACCGTGCACTCTTTGTCTGCCTCCTGATGTCTGTCTACACTATTAAAAGTGTCCCAGTCTATTTCCTTGACAGGGTTTTTCTCTGACCTCATGAGGACCCCTTGTTTCATGCCATAAAACCCAACAGGTTTGTCAGGTGTCTGCCACCGAAGGTCAAGACTCCAGCGAATCTCATCAGAGACATTGTTTAGACTAGAGAGATGGCATTCAAGATAAAATATAATAACATCAGTCATAGAGAAAAAAACATGAGGATTTAATTAATATTCTTTGTCAATTAACTCGCTTGATGACAGTCATCCCAGAAATTAGACACAAAGAAATTAGACACAAAGACTGTCAGTTTTAATATTAGGAATGATTAAACTCAGAACCTTTAATTGAATTGTTTAACTAATTTCAAATGTAAATTGATTCTTACTTTATAAATTAAAATGATTAAAACTTTTGCATTACAATATAATATTTATTTTTTATCAAATTTTTCAAAGACTTTGAAATGTGTCATCATCATCAGTCCTATGACCATTGCGGTCGTTGAGGGGAGCCCATGGACACGTCAACAGACAACAATCTCCACATTCGCCTATCTTTAGCGGCAGCCAGTAATTTATTCAACCTCAGCCTTGTCCAATCTTTTATGTTTTTTCAAGCCAACTTTTCAAAATGTGTACTTAACTCTAAATAAATAATTCAACTAAAGGTTTGAAAAACAATAAAAGACATTTTTAAAAAACATAAGCAGTATGCTATAACAAACTCACCTCCTATGTGGGATCATGTTGTTGATAAGTAGCATTCCACCATAGGGAACAGGACACAGGACTTTGTCCCTCACAAAGTCAACATCTGAATATTTTTAAATTTTCAATTTTAACCATGATATTCCAACATAAATAACATTCAATTTTATTTCTGACATTATGATTACTATTTTGTCATGCACCCTAGAATTTCCTTAGTTAAAAAAAATTATTATTGTTAACTGTTACAAATAAACATAAAGTCAAGAATTGTTCAAATCTCCATTACAACAGATACATTTTTAATTTTAAAAATATATATTTCAATTTGCAGTAACAAATATCTAATCTAAACAACAACAAAAAACACTTTTTTCCAGTTCATAAACAGCTGCTTTGGGAGGAAAACAAAAACTCACTTTATAAAGCTTGTCAAAAGAAATGGGATAAACAGAAAACTTGATACTTACTGAGTCGCTTTTCAGCATCCTCAATATCTGTCTCCACATACCAGGTGTCACCCCAACAGCATGTGTGTCTTGCTACCTTGCCAGCCAGATGTCCACCTGAAATCACCTGCAATTAAATACTCATGTCATTCATTTAATACTGCAGGTAAATAGGTGCTCCTTTATTAATTTACTGGAAATAAAATCATGGCAAACTGTTGAGTTCAAAATAAATTGAGCTAGATTTAGACAGAAAAGAATAATGAACAGGCTAAACATCCATCATAGACCATCTTCAGACTTAGATATGACAAACCTCCATGCATCCATTTTTTTCATTAGTATCTAGCAGAGGAATCCAGGCTGTGGCTTGTAAAACATTGTAGGAATCATTGTCCAGGTAAGCACTGTCTGCACAGTAGACAAATAGTAAACAACTATGAATAAAACTGATAAATTATTAGTGAACAACATGAATAAAATTGATAAATTATTAGATAACTATGAATAAAATTGATAAATTGTTAAGTCTTTAAACTCAATGTGAAAAATCATGAGTTGATTAAACTGATGCTATGCTCATCTTGTGAAGCTACTTAAGGAGATCAATATCAACAGCAATTATTTAAGTTCACACTGACTTCTGTTCCAAATGTTAGAAAACCTGGTAGCATAAAAAATAAGAATTGGCCACTTGCATTTCTGTTGTTTTTCTTTATTTTGAGAAAGATAAAACAGTTAAACAGTTTCTTCAGTCAATTATTATGTCACCATGTCATCAATTTATGTCGCCATGTCATCTACTTGTTTCACCATGTCATCTACTTATGTCATCTACTTGTTTCACCATGTCATCTACTTATGTCATCTCCTTGTTTGACCATGTCATCTATTTATGTCACCATGTTATCATCTCCTCATACCTTGATGCCAGGGAACTGTTGTTGCCTCACTCCGGGGTGTCTTGGTGCGAAGATTCCAGACAGGGTGGCCCATTATCTCAGGTCCAATCAGCTGCTCCACAACATTTAAAAGCCTCTCATTGGACCAGAGGGTCTGGAAAGCCTAAAACATGAGGACAATGGTCTTTAACTGGACTTTGTGAGATTGCTCTTAAGTTATAGTGTTTGCTTTTTTCAATCACATAAAAATAATAAACACCTTTCATAGAAACACGTTTATTATCTTTTTTTTATGTCTTTGACATATTAAAAGTAAAACTGTTCCATTAAAGTAATACTATTGATATTCATTTAGGGAAAATAAAACCAATACAGTCGAAACCGGTTAAGTCGACGGCGTTGGGGTATGAAAAATGGCATCGACATAACCGATGATCGAGTTAAAACGAAAAACCAATATGGCGGCAAAATATTAACATGTGCTTGAAATTTCTTTATGTACGTGATTAATTAGTTAGCGTTAATTAGTGATGGGACGATTAATCGGAATCGTATCAGAACCCTAATATTTCTTCACTCTTTCCTAAGGTTGTAATGACCGTTCGTTTTTAAGGGCCGTTTAAAATTTAAATATAACCATGGTTCCCACTCAGGAAAACGGGAAAAAGTCGGGAATTCTTTAAAAAAAATTCTCAGCCTTGAAAGTCTGGAAAAGTTATGACACTAATCTGGGAGTTTTATATATATATTTTATTATTTTTATATATATATTTATGCCGAAGTAAAGGACTTTGATTACGTCTCTGTGGTATGTTTCGATTCCATTTAATAATTTTAAAAAAGTTACCAGTTTATAATTGTCTGCGCATGCGTTAAAAGGTCAAATTGTTTGCCTCGCCTCGTCACATGCTGCGTGACTGCGTGTGGCATGTCACAGCCGCTCGCGTTTGCCGTCGTATCAGCGAATTTAAAATATAAACAAATCAATATGGTAATTTTAAGTTTAATGCTTTTGACGTGCAGGATATCTGTTACTATCAGAACGCTCTCGAATTTCCTCAGTCAATCAAACTTGTAATATAAATAAAACTATTGTGGCCTTGACCGTTGATCACAGCACGCTGTGGGCTGTGTGTTAGACCTCGGCCGGCAACTACCTAAGTCTAAGCGAATTTTTTAAAAAAATCATTCCTTATCAGAAATGATTTGATTTCATCGTCATGCGCGTGTTAGTCACAGTCACGTATCCTACTGGTAACAACGCAACAACAAACTTTTAAAAGAATAATAATTTTTTTATTCGATTAAATAAAAACCACCGTCGATTCTCGATACAAACCTTTATTTTCATTTCTAAAGATATTCGTTTATCTTAAAAAATAAAATGATTAGTGCATCAGAAAATGAATTAAGTTTAATAATAATATAACATGCACTGCGAAATAACGACGATTAACGACCTCTAACGCGATTGTCCAGTACCTCGGGTGAATACATACTCCATGGATACACGTCGAACTAATAATTCACACACGCAAAACATCCGGTAATTTTTATTGAAATCTCGTAGAATCACACAATAGCCGGAAGTCTCGAAGAAAGCGAGATGTCAACACTGTTTTGAACTAAAAATGCCAGAGTGCATTGCTAGGCCAACCGACGAGGATCGAGGTAAACCAACGTTAAGTTGCAAATTTGGCCCTCTTTTGTGCTCGAGGTAGTAGGTTTCGGCGACTTAGAAAAATCGAATTAGCCGATGAAAAAATGCTAAGACAAATAGAGAATTTGGCGGTTCCAATAAAAAACGTCGAGTTAGTGGGGTGGTCGAGCTAACCGAGCTCGAGGTAAGTGGGTTCGACTGTATTATGTGTTCATTTATTTATCTTTTTATCACGACAGTTGAACCTAAATTACAGTTTTTCCAATCTGTCCATTATTCTATCTGTGTGATGCCCTGGTTATTAGAAAAGTACTTTGTTCAAATAGACCAGTATTGAAAAATTACAAATCTCTTAAAATCCACAGATTGATTTTGATTGACAGCTTGAGTGGTACATAAATATACAGTGAAATACAAAAACACATAACATGCAAAATCCGTTAAGACAAAATTATAATAAGGTACAACAGCATACTATGTATTTTCATAGTTTTTTTTCTTATATAACGAAACAAAAATCCCTTGACACAAAAAGATGTCACTTTAACTTCTCACAATGAGCTAAATTAAATGTATACATGTACTAGCAAGAATGTGAGGCACTCAAAATATTAAAGAAGAGGTGTCTCATGTGAGGATAATTTGGCTTTGAAATTCTGACATCACCATGAGATGAGATGATTAAGTTTATCTTAACACCCCCCCCCCTGTCCCCAAACTGGTCCCACTTTACACTTTCTTTTTTCTCCCAAAAAATTCAATAATATTTTTAACTAATATGAGGTACTCTAATAATTTTTATTTTGTAATTTTTTGTATGCATAGTTCAACCGGAAATTCTTTTAACACTAAAAAATATTTTGCTCTTTTCATTTTCATGTTTTAACAATTTTCACTGTACATCTAAAAGTAAAGTGGAGAGTCCACATCAATGTTCCCTTTAAGCTGCGCGGTTGCGCTGCCGCACAGATATCTGACTGACGCCGTGCAGCAGTTTAGAATTGCCGTGCAGCAAATTTTGTAAAATATTGCATAAAAAATGACTGCTGTGCTACTTTGCACGCAAGTTATTTTACTTTGCACATGAAATACCAAACCTTAGAGGGAACATTGGTAAACTTATGTCCACTAGTTTGTATAATAGTTTAAATTATAAATAAATCAATAAACTTTGCATTATTAATAGATGTCAACTCTGCATTATAAATAAGAAGATAAAACATAATTACGTACCTTTTCTTTACTATAAGAAAAAAAGAGAAAAAAATTTATTACTATATCAATCAAGTAATTAAGGTAACCTTTATAACTTAACAAACAAAATATTTACCTCAGTTAACTTCCCTTGTTTATGGAGAAGAATATTGGCTCCAGGAAAATCTTGCTCAAGATAAGTAAGCCTCTGAAACAGCCCCTTTTCTTTGTAAAGACCTGTACATGTGAATGAAATTTATTGAGTTTTAAGTGCTTGTATACTGAAATCACTAATATTAATGAACAAATAGGTTCTTTTTAAAAATTAAAATAAAATGTTACAGATTTTATTGAAAATGTTATTAAAATTATATTATTATCGGTTGATCACACATTTTAAAGACTTTTGACATCTATAGTGTATAGTCAGCGTTGTCAAATAAATTATACCCCAAAAGAGTGATGACATTAATAACTGAAACTTGTATTGGGCTAAAGTGCAATCAGATGTGGAAAAAGAACTCTTTAAATTTTGCTGTGGGCTACATCTAGGAAATTTTATGAAATTTTTATTAAGAGTGATTATTTAATTATTTTTAACATTAAAATAAAGGGTAAACACTACACTTTGAACAAATGTATCAATTTGATAGATACTCACTCTTAACTTTGCCTGCATCATACAACATCTGAGCCAGGCCCAAATGCATAAATTTGATAGATACTCACTCTTAACTTTGCCTGCATCATACAACATCTGAGCCAGGCCCAAATGTATCAATTTGATAGATACTCACTCTTAACTTTGCCTGCATCATACAACATCTGAGCCAGGCCCAAATACATCAATTTGATAGATACTCACTCTTAACTTTGCCTGCATCATACAACATCTGAGCCAGGCCCAAATGCATCAATTTGATAGATACTCACTCTTAACTTTGTCTGCATCATACAACATCTGAGCCAGGCCCAAATGTATCAATTTGATAGATACTCACTCTTAACTTTGTCTGCATCATACAACATCTGAGCCAGGCCCAAATGTATCAATTTGATAGATACTCACTCTTAACTTTGCCTGCATCATACAACATCTGAGCCAGGCCCAAATGTATCAATTTGATAGATACTCACTCTTAACTTTGCCTGCATCATACAACATCTGAGCCAGGCCCAAATACATCAATTTGATAGATACTCACTCTTAACTTTGCCTGCATCATACAACATCTGAGCCAGGCCCAAATACATCAATTTGATAGATACTCACTCTAAACTTTGCCTGCATCATACAACATCTGAGCCAGGCCCAAATACATCAATTTGATAGATACTCACTCTTAACTTTGCCTGCATCATACAACATCTGAGCCAGGCCATCCACCAATTCCACCACAGATTTTCTACAAGGCTCCAGCTCCTCTTCATCAAAGAATTTAGGCACCAAGAGAAACCCCTTTTAATGAAAGTAATAAAACATTTGTAATCTCTACCAATGTCATTCATTATCACAGTGTATTTACTCAAAGGAAACTTTAACCAGCGGTAGGTACTGACAACCACACTATAACCAGCGGTAGGTACTGGCAACCACACTATAACCAGTGGTAGGTACTGACAACCACACTATAACTAGCGGTAGGTACTGACAACCACACTATAACCAGTGGTAGGTACTGACAACCAAACTTTAACCAGAGATACGACGACGTATTGACAACCACACTTAACCTTTTTAACCTGTAACCAATTTGATCTTTTTGTTTTAAATCCAGTAGAGTCCTGTACGGTACTCAAAGTTCAGTTCTGCAAAGAGGTAATTAAAATATATCCTACCTTTTCAAAAAACTCTATAATTTTACTTTCTTTCAACTGACCAGATTTCAGAGTCTTTGGTTGTTCTGGCATTCCTCTGATATCGAATAGTTCTGGTCTAGCCGTCGATACTAAACCATAAGCAGTTGACATTTTTTAATATAGTATTGATTAGAATAATTAAACAAAAAACTTTCATCCAATTTCACAAGAAGGAATTGTTTTGGTTCTACTCTAACTCTAATGGTATAAAATAATGTGTCTCAGGTGAAGCAGGCTTTTATCTCACACTCAGGCCTACTTCAGGCAATCTGTATCTCTTATCTGACCTCGGCTGAACAGAATCATAGGTGGAGATTTTACATGTAAGCAAATCTTTGCAAATAAATTGTGTTATTAACACACAGGGTCTTCCTTAAGATCAAAGGGTTTTCTGTCTATGCAGTGAGAAGAGGATCATAGTGTAGTGATAACAAGGTAAAAGGGTTTTCTCTCTATGGAGTGAGAAGTGGATTTGAGTGTAGTGATAAAGACTGCAGGCTTATGCAGGGGAAAAAAATTCAAGGTTAATTAATGTCGAAATTAGGCTGTTCAAGTTCAATTAGTTCATTTCCAATGAAATACTGTAGCTAAATGAAAATACTTATCAGGAAGGGTTTAGAAAGGAAATCAGCAAAGAGGGGGGGGGTGAGTTTGATCAAAACAGGAAAAGGCTGGGGTGCACTGGGAGCAAGGGACGTTAAGATCTTTTGGACATCTGCAGGCAAGAATTATTTTTTTTATAATATACTGTTTAAGCCCAAGATGTTTATTTCCACAAGAAAAACATTTTTTTTTAATTTTCGATATTTCATGAAGCTGACAAATCAGAAAAATTTTAGTTAGTAAAAACTCAATGAGAGAAGCTTCTAAATATTTGGTGCTATTTATCAACAGTAGTAAATGAACTGATTTGGGACTTTTCAAATGATATTACTCTAGTTCTTAGGTCTCGTTGACTTTCCTCGAATGATTCATGGTAATAATAGTATTAGACTTTTTTTTTAGAAGTTTAAAACTACTGATACATAAGTGTGTATACTATGGGATGCCATAGTGGATCAATAGCTTGGAAAGTTACATGTGAAATAAATGTTAAATTTATACTGTATAATTTATAATGAAATTGTTTCAAAGTCAGAAAAGAAAAGAAGTTTTAAGCTATGGAATCTTTAGTCTATTTTATCCGTATAAGAAATAAAATAAACCCAAATGAGAGCTAGGAAGAAAATGATTCTCAACTTTTTGTTTATTTTCTTATCCAGATAAATAAAAGTAATAAAATGTATTTCAACAGGATAAATAACAAAAAACTGTGACCTTTATGCAAGA
The DNA here is from genome assembly GCA_944989445.1 of Ampullaceana balthica. Classification (NCBI taxonomy): domain Eukaryota; kingdom Metazoa; phylum Mollusca; class Gastropoda; family Lymnaeidae; genus Ampullaceana; species Ampullaceana balthica. Next base: position 46,276 of record CALYLW010000025.1, read on the forward strand.
ATATTTGCTATTCATAAGTTTAATTACACTTCCTGGCATTCTTGTATACATGACGCCTCAGTGTGTTGGGTGGGGATGGTAAGCAATGTTCCCTTTAAGCCGAGCGACGCCGTGCAGCAGTTTAGAGATACAGTGCAGTAAATTTTGTAAAATATTGACAAAAAATTAGATACTGTGCTAAGTTGCACACCAGTATTTTTACTTTGCACACGGCCCAACGAACCTTAGAGGGAGCATTGGTGGTAAGCCACTTAAGGACATGTGTGGCAAAATCTAATACCTAGCATAGAGGAACTAAACTGATAACCTATTAACTTTGTTATGAATATGCTTTATCAGCTATATAATTAGCGTAACAAATAATCATAAAAACTAACATTTAATAAATGCTTCTTTAAATTGTAACAAAAAATATTGTTTACACAATTTATTTTTAAACCTAAAGAATTTTTCTAAATTTTCAAAACCTTTTCAAAGTAGTGTTTGATCTGATCGTCGGGTAGTTTCCCATCTTTAAGATCTTTTGGTTGCTCTGGCATGGCATTTATATTAAATATGTCAGGATGACCCTCATCGGTAAGGCCTGGGTCTATCTTGGATTTTTTAGTTGGTGGACTCATGCTGATAGATATTTAAATTTCACTCTTTGCTATAATTTAAATTTAAAAAAAAAGAAAACAGATTAATAATTCCTATTTGTTAAAATAAAATACATTGTAATGTTTATTGGAGCGGCTGACATAATTAATAATTTAAAAGAAAATTACAAAAATACTCTGAAATATGTACTGATTTACAAAGTGGAGTCAATAATGATGTAATTGCTTATGCTTATAACTAAGACTAAGATTTTTCCATAAGTAACTAAGCATAATGGCATAATGAATATCTTAGTTTTTATCTATGTGGTAACACACACAACATAATTTGGGACCAGGATTCGGAGGATTGTCGATAATTGCATCCTATGCTACTATTACTGATACTGTGATCTATGCTTATCAATGACAAATTATGTCTAGTTTTTCATTTTCATTAGGCTTTGACTACTTTGAATACTGATAGTGATAGTGTGTTGGTTATCATGATGTCATCATATGTGCAGGCAACACTTTCCACACCCAAATGCTAGACAGTAACAGTAAATATGTTTTTTGTATATATTTTGTAAATAATAAATTATAAATAATAGCAAGAATAGATTAGGTAAGAAGTAAGAGGGTCCTGTCGGCGTCGCTGGAACTCAAAAAAAACATCCGTCTCAGTCTCAATGACTTAACAATAACAATTCTGAATTCTTACTGATACTGTCACTGTCTGAGTGAAGACTCAAGACAATTGATTGTCAATAGTCTATAGCTTTTTACTTTAATTAATAACTCGACTTGTCTTTGAGATTTTCAGTAAACAGTCTATCTTAATCTTATTAAATAATTCAAATATTTTTGATTGGATTCAATAATAATATACAGACTGAATTTATTTTCCGTGTACAAAGTTCTCTTTATTACTTTATTGTTGACAAAAAACTTGCTTGTTGAATACTTGTTTGTTTTCTATTAACACGATACCACGTACCCAATGAACTTCATCTTAGTAGTAATAGTAATATGGTTTACGATACCGAATGAGGTAAGAATACAATAACTTCCGGGATTGAAATCGAAAGAAGAAACCAATCTTCTGGCCTGAAAATAATAAAACATCACACACTGTACACATGATTACTGGAAACATGGGTGACGGCGTAAACGTAAGAAAATTTGCTTGAGTTTTGACGAACAAACAATAAAGATTGTATCCCTGAAACTACGTAAATCATCTTCTAACCACATGTTAAGTAAATTCCAACTGAAATAGGCAGGCTTAGCCAGGAAACTGCTGTTACGACTGTCGTAGCAGCAGACAATTCGGCGGGAAGTTGCTAGTGCTACGACTAGTCGTAACAGTAACAGTAACACTAGCCAGGAAACTTCGTAGTAGAAGTTTGTGATGGTTTACAGTCAATAAATATAATTCATTTTTTTTTAGGACTCGTGACTCGTGATTAATTGATCTAAATAAGAGGACCGTTCGTTAAAGTTAGTTAGCGAAGTATTTTTATAGTTTTTTCCTTAGTTTTAAAAACTCATGCATCGTCCATTGGTGACGTCCTCTTGTGATAACTTGCGAATAAAAAAAAAGTATTAGTATTAGTATTAGCATATTTAAAATACAGCTTTAGTTTAGTCGTAACTGTAAGCACATATGACATACGATATTTTTACAACTAGTCATAATACTAGCCAGGAAACTACTGCTACGACTAATCGAAACATTAGCCAGTAAACTACTGCTACGACTAGTTGTAACATTAGCCAATAAACTACTGCTCCAACTAGTCGTAACACAAGATAGGAATATTAGTGTTACGACTACTTCACTTATTTACTAAAATCATATTGAATGGGGGTCTAAGTTTTTGTGACAACATGTGACATCATTTATAGACGGCCCTTTACTTCATACGCATATATATATGTGGCCATGTGCCCCCATAACATACATGGGGTGCGCCTGCCACTGCTCCTTCTCACACACACCCTCAGACAAAAGGGTGACAGACAAAATATATCGGACTCGGAAACGAACAGATTCCGGCCTTTCCCCACCCCCAGCCCCGTAAGGTAGGGGTGTAGAACAATGGCACGTGTGTTACATACAGGAAGTGAAAATTTTATGGCCTTTGGACGAGACTAAGGACGGGAGAAACCTTAGTTGCTAATCGGTGGACATGGGTTAGGGCAGGGGTTCCCAACCTTTTTGTACTCTAGAGCGCATTCTAAAATATCGGTAGATTGGCGGGCACTACCTATTTTTAATCGACAAACTCCTTCCATTACTTCTCATTTTCACATAATTTCTTTTCTTATATTCATAATAAATAATAAAAATGTTTCAAAATAATAAAATTATTATTCAAATTGCATAGACACAGAGAAATGTATTTACGAAACGTAAACAAAGTTAAAAAAAAACAACACACAAATAAAAAGAAAACATTTTATTAAAAAATATAATATCAGTATGTCAATGTTATCTTTGGCATTGCAAATCATTGGCCAGTGCCTCATAATTAGGAGGGTTAGCAAACAATCATAAAGATGCTCATTGGTGAGTCAAGATCTATATCTTGATTTTATTAAGTTCATGTTTGAAAACAATGATTCGCATAAAAATGTTGAACCGAAAAATTATTCAATTTTATATGCCGCTTTTTAAAAAAATTGGGAACTTTTCTCTGTCCACTGTATTCCAAAAGTCCTCTGATATTAAGGATTTTAGCAAAATATCATTCTTAAGGTCCAAAATTTCTAACTCTAGTTCTTCTGTCTTACCTTGAACAAAATCTGCAATACATGCGGCCATTTCCATTACATTTATTTGGCAAGTAAAAGGATTGATATAGAAGGAAACAATTGGCTCAATATGTTTAAACTGCAAAAATCTCTCTTCAAACTGTTTTTTTAACACTTGAAGATGCTTAATAAATAATGACCCGTTTAATACATTGTTACTTAGCATTTTCTTCATATGTGGGAAATGAACGAGAGAATTGATCTGCAGATGTGATATCAACAAATCCAATTTAGCTGTAAATAACTTTACAGAGCTTATAATTTCAGCTATGTTTTTGTCTTTCCCCTGCAACTCCAAATTTAAGGAATTCAATTTTTCCATGTCTGTGAGAAATCCCAAATCAATCAGCCAGCGAGAGTCAGCTAGTTCATCATAATTTTCCTTTTTATCGTTAATAAATGCTTTTATTTCTTCAATTAAGCTCACAAATCTTGTAAGAACCTTTCCTTTACTGCGCCAACGTTCTTCAGTATGCAGAATAAGATCATGTTCTTCATCTTCAATATCGTCTAACAAGGCCTTGAAAAGTCGGTGTTTTCCATAATGTACGTCACGCTCCAGAGGGGGGGGGGAGGGGATGTAAGAAAATGTCAGTTTGTGACAGGGGGGGTGAGGTTCTGGCCATTTGTGACGTCACGGTATTTTATATTAAATTTTAATTATTTTGTTAATATAAAACAAAATTTTTGTTAGAAAGTGTGACGTACTTTAGCGGGGGGGGGGTCTGAGATTTGTGACGGGGGGGGGGTTAATGGTCAAAATTAGCGTGACGTACTTTAGTAGCAAAGGAACTGCTCGAATAGAATTGATTATTTTGGTAACTATTTTTATAACGTGTTCAAATGGCAATATTTTACTACACAGAGGTTCCTGGTGGATAATACAGTGGTAGGACATTAAGTTTGAAATGATTCATCCTTCTTGCAGAAGGAAATAAATCCTTTGTTTTTACCTACCATTGCTGGTTCCCAATCGGTGGTTATCACAGACAGCTTGTACAAAGGCATATTTATTGACTTGGCGTGTGTTCTGAATGTATTATAAATATCCTCACCCCTTGTCTGTCCTTTCATGGGTAATATTTGCAACATATCGCCTTTTACTGTGAAATTAATAAATACCATTCTCATCATAACTGCTGTCTGATATATCTTTTGAATCGTCAAATTGTAGCGAGAACCAGTCACATATTTCCAAGTCGGTCTGAGTTTGTATGTCTGTTGAAATTTCAATCATTCTTCTTGTGACGGTTATTTGACAACTGTAAGTCTGTATTGCTGAGACAATGACACGTTGGTTAGAAAATCCATCAAACAAACAATGGCACCAGTCAAAAATAATTCCTTAAACAACTCACCATCAATGAAAGGTTTCTTCTTTTTTGTGAGAAATTTTGAAACAAGCAATGGTGACCTTTTTAGAATTTTCCACATGTCTAGTAAAAACAGTCTGTTGTGCAGTTAGACTTGATTTTAGTTGACATATTTTTTTATTTCTTACTTCAGATTTAATTGGATAATTCACATCAAAAGTGGCATGAATTGTCTGAAGTTGTCGTTTAACATTATGTTTTTTCGGCACTGCAATGCTACTACCACACAAAAAACAAACGCATTTATTTTTCAAATTAACGGAACAATATGATTCCTCCCAGTCAGTGTTAAAATTATAGATTCGTTGTCTTTTACTTGGTCAACACATTTTAGGGCTAAAAATTAAAAATAAATAGTATTTGAACTACAATATAATATCAATGTTATAGTGAAAGTCAGTTCCACATTATATGCATAAATGTATTATAACAAGGACTATACATGTAAATATCACCACAATCATAATAGATTATCGCTTATTAATAAAATAGATTACGCACCTCACTTTTAGCCCTTTTAAAATTTTCAGAAGGAATATCAAACTCCCAATTCGTGTTTCGTCAGATGAAGATGTCTCATAGCTAACTGTCGCGACCCGAACGAGGCAGCATTTGCAATCACAATTACAACAACGCTTTTCCTGGCGGGGAATGCTATTTGCACATCACTCCTTGTACACGCCGAAAATTTGAAGTGAGCCAATGATCGCCGAAGCAATCAGAGTCATGTGCCATGTGTTTTTGCGCCTTCGGCGTTCATCGGCTCAGTTCGTTGCGTTCGTTCACTTCGGGTTTTCTGCGTGCACAAGGAGTGATGTGCAAATAGCACTTCCTGTTCCAGGCTAGCGTGAAGAGTGCAGTCTGGCTCGCCGCTAGACAAGTTGCGACAAGTAAAGTCACAAGTACTGTCAGCAAAGGAACCACTCATACATAGAATATCTCAAACATACGAACGTATTTAATAAACCTAGGCACTCAAAAAAATAATAAAACTCTAACAAATAAATAATTCACATTTTTAATTAATGTTTATGAAAAAATTCAGCCTCTGTTGAATAGTGGCGGGCACATACGAATTGTTCCGTGGGCGCCATTTGTGCCCGCGGGCACGGGGTTGGGAACCTCTGGGCTAGGGGATGAAAGATGGAAAATTTTATTGCTCACACCAAGGGGGCATTCTCGAGTGTCAGCCACATACCTTTGGTGAGCAATATAAGGAGAGGACGGTAGGAGATAAGACAGAGTTGGAGAGCATATTTAGAGAACTTTTAGGTACGACATGTACGAGACTTAGGACAGTGCTTAGCTAGGGACAATAACTGTGTGTTAACCGTAGGAAAGAAATTATTCAAATAAACATTATTCAAAACTATAATTCTCACGACCCGCCTTTAGTTAGTGTATCAATAGCTGTTCAGTGAGTGTTGTGCATATTATATAGTAAACAATATAATCCATCATAGCCACCACTTGGCTACATATATATATATATATAACATATATATATACACACCTAATAAACGAGATTTATAGATCTGGATTTTATATTTATTTACAGGCAGGAGTGTGTGTATTAATTCTTAAATTTAAATTAAAAAATATATATGTTTAAACAACGTCTCCACTTTTCAGAATAAGTATTTCAAAAATTACAATTACCAGCACACTCATTGAGGTTTTTAAAAAAATAATAATAATTTTTTAATTAAAATTTTTATAAAATCGCTGGGATCGGGATTAGATCCATTATCCATGTAGGCCTTGAGACTATGAAGACATTTAAACAGACCTGCATAGCTCCTTTTTGATGAAATAACACTTTTTAAAAAAGTTTTTGATGTGGTTCCTAGATTCTTAGTTAAGTTAGGTTGAGCATTAAAAATTCATCCAAAAATGTTTTGGATGGGGTGATCTCCCCCGCTCTAGGTCCTCCCTTTACACTTCTTGATTTTGAATTCACCATCACCCTCAACACTCTAATAAGTAAACATAGATTATAATTAGCGAATTATATTTCTCCAGTCTGATATTTAATTTTTCATATCATGATTCATATTTATGAAGTTCACTAAAAAATGTAACTTTTGTTTGAACTATTTCTGAAATCTAATTTTTTAGTTTAAATAGCTTGAATTAATTCTTGTTGCTGCAGGGTGAAGTAAGGATAGAAACAGACACTTTTGGAGACATAAGTGTTCCTGTAGACAAGTATTATGGAGCTAATACAGCCAGATCCCTCATTAATTTTGACATTGGCGGACCATCAGAAAAAATGCCTGTAAGTACAAGAGTACATCATTTTATTTTCAGCTCTGTTCTCATTGTTACATTATGTGTTTAAATCTTATACATTAAAAGAACAAAATCTATTTTATTAAAAGAGCAAACTTGACCTTTTTTGTATATTGGCATTTGCTTTTGCCATGATGATCATGAAAAAACAAGGACAAACACTGAATACATTAGATATTGCCATCTCAAACATTCAATTTTCATGAATTTTCAACATCAAATGTCTTTTACCCTGTCAAAGTAATAGCCTTGGAACTGATCATCGATGCAAACTGAAGAAATATCACGGAGATTACAGCAATTAATATGGTCTACAGATATGTTTTCATCCAATGATTAAACTTGATAGCTAGTCATGACTTTATCAATATGTGCCAATAAAAATATGCACCCCACCAGGCATAGAGCAAGTGTTTCAGCTACTGATAATTTATTTTCTTGCTGTAATTATTTTTTGTGTAAATTTAATTAATTTCATTTTCAATTTTCAAAATCCTAGATTGCTATCATCCGTGCCTTTGGTATACTCAAACGTTGTGCAGCAGAAGTAAATTTAAACTATGGGCTTGACAAGACTATATCAGAGCTTATTGTCAAGGCTTCTGATGAGGTATGTCATTATTTAATGGCTCATGAATTGTTTATTATATATATATATATATTTAAATTGCCTTTGCTTTGATTCATAAAGTCTTGATTTGCTCGTTAAACACTGCATTATGAATGTAAATAATTTTTATATATTTCTTGCAAAATATTTTTTCACTTTTAAATAAATTTTGTTTATTATTATTTTATCTTATATACTTCACCATTTTAATTAATCAGAGTTAACTTTGACCAAAAACATCACTTAAATTAGGTGTAAATTTACATATGAAGAGCTCAAGGGAAGAAACGGCTATGTCACATTTTTGTAGTTTTGAGATATTCAAGTTTTAAAGTTCAAAATTATACAGATTTCTTATAAATTAACTAAATAGATTTGAATTTTTAATGGGGCTAGAGACATAATTGTTTCATAAAACCTCATTCAGAACATTCCATCTCTGAGCCTCTATCAGATACAGGGTGTAACTAAAAATTTTCAAAAATGTCACTTAGCCATTTTTTCCCTTGTGGTCTTCATATATATTTCACCAAAGCGAGTATGTGCAAATGAGCATGACGAATGACCCTCGCTGGGGTCGACCGATCACTGTTGGCAAGCGTAGTGCTATGGAAAAAAAAGTGGGGGGGGGGCAAATTTTCTTACAGTAACTTGTGTTGTTCCTTCACAGAATAACATGTGATTCGTAGTGTAGTTGTTATCACGTCCGCCTTGCTCGCGGAAAGTCCTGGGTTTCAAGCCACAGTGGGAACTTTTTTTTTACTTTTTAAAAATGTTTGATTCCGCCCGTTCTGTTCCCCATTTTTTGCAAACAAGAGTAACACTGCTAGGGTTGACCAATCACAGTTTATGTTTGGCAAGGGATGCTAGTAAAGGGGGGGGGGCAGGTATCAACAACCGCAGTGCACATGACTCCACATTTACTCGCTTTTTTTGTCATTACTTTGTGCTGCTGTTTGTCTGTTTGTTTCCATTCTCTCACCCCCCCCCCTGCTCTTTGCACCATATATGATATGCTATGCCGCGGGTTGTATCTAGTTTATATTATTTGTTTGACCTGAAAATATATTTTTATAGTACCTGATTTTTCTAAGTTTCATATCTATCGCTTGTTTTAGTTTTTGCTTATTTTGTTTAAATCTACAATATAATTATAATTCTTACCTCCTCATTTTTCTAATAAAACTGTGACGTTGATAAGCATCTGATGATTGTTTGCAGTCATTACAAACCCTTGTTCCAGGTGATCTCAGGTAAGCTGGATGCCAGTTTTCCCTTGGTCATCTGGCAAACTGGCTCAGGCACACAGACCAACATGAATGTCAATGAGGTGATCAGCAACAGAGCCATTGAAATGATAGGAGGTCAGATGGGTTCTAAAACACCAGTGCATCCTAATGATCACGTCAATATGGGGCAGGTAATTCACATCCAGATCAGCCAAATAAAGCACTAGTTCTCTCTCTTAGTTACTGAATATATAATGGGGAAATAATTGTCTTTTCTACAATTTGGTGCATTTAGAATTGTAAAGCTTTACTTCTTTACCAATAAACTTGAAATGTTCAATATGTTTAAAACTAATCATTCATTTCAAACATATATTTATCTACTTATACATTGGTGAGCAATGCTGTTAAAATTGTAATACTTTTTTTAGATTCAGCTTCTTCTCCCAACTACATAAATGAGAAGCCAATAAAAGAGTACTTTTATCTATACATAGCAGTTGTTTGTGTGTAATCCTTGAAGAATTAGCTGTTCTTATCATTGATTTATTTCTCTGTTAATTTTTTTCTAACTATTGTATTTAAAGTTTGAAAAGGGTTGATAACACTTTATGAAACTTTATTTTCAGAGTTCCAACGATGCATTCCCCACAGCCATGCACATTGCTGTAGCACAAGAAGTAAATTCAAAGCTACTACCTGCAATGGATTTGCTGATATATTCTTTAGAAGCTAAAGTTGAAGAATTTAAAAACATTATTAAAATCGGCCGCACTCATTTACAGGTAGCAATAAACGAGAACAGTTGAAAATAGTGATAAAATTTGACCCTGTCAGTCATGCATAATAATAGGTTTATTCAAAAATGGTTTCTCCATATGAAAATGAATGCTCCATGTTATGTTAAAATCTTGTTTCCAAATGTCAAACACCAGGATGCAACACCCCTGACCCTTGGCCAAGAATTCAGTGCATATTGGCAGCAGGTCAAATATGGTAAAGAAAGAGTTCTAGGCACATTCCCAAGGCTACTGGAGCTAGCAATGGGTAATTTGTGATTCTCTAGATATTCATATTCTCTAATATTCATCATTAAGGTCATTGAAAAACCTCAGATAAAGCAAGTGATTTTTAAATTTATTTTAATTTTGCTTTTAAACATAACCTAACAGAGGAGCTGATATTTAGAACAATTTAAATATTTGTCAAATTAATAGAAACTCCATGTGAGCAAAAATGAACTCACTTTACAATGCAGAAGAGTATTTTAAGAAGTATTTGAGTCATGTCAATATATGTTTTAGGGGGAACTGCTGTGGGGACAGGACTCAATGCTAGGATAGGATTTGCTGAAAAAGTAGCTGCCAGTATAGCTGATTACACAGGTAAGTAAATCAATAATAAAATGCGGGTGTTTGTTTGTACCTGAGATACAGCTGCTGTTCAAATGGCATTTGATTTTGTACTGACAGTTGATGTATGCATGATATCTCTTGTCTAATTAACTCATGTAAACAATTGAGCTGTATGTTTTTTTTATATTGAAAAATTTTAACATTATATTTTTATAATTTCCAATAAAAGTAGTGTTTTCATGTTATCACTTGTATTTTCTTACATTTCCTGGAGCTAAATGTACATTAATAACAATGTTGAGTGATCTCATTTCAAAGGTGGCCCAGCCATTTCCCCTCCACTTTGGCTCAGTAGCCCTTAACATCCTTGATTTTCCTTTCCTCACTGCTCTTTCATTTCAGAGTCATTTAGTTGACATTCCACAGACATCGCCTTAATCAGCTTTTGCTTTTTTAAATTATCAGTCCCGAGAAATATATTTAAATTAAAGAAAGTACTTGCTCACAGATATCACTTTGAATTGATAAACACCAATGACATCATTTTCAGTGTCTCAAGGAATACATTGGTGCTAAACAATTCAGTGTAAGAGAAATATTTCAAGGTATATTGTAGAGGTCTACTGTATAAATTATATTGAACATATTTTCACCTTATGCAATTCATCTGTTGCAGTCTAGAATTCACGTTTTGAACATTTTCCTAGCAAAGGCAACTGAAATACATGAAATTTCATTACAAGGCAATTGCATATCTGGACAAGATATTGGTGACTTAGTTGCAAACAATGTATATCTTCTAGGAAATAAAATAAAATTCTGTTCATAGACTGATAGTTAAAGAATCTCCTCCTTTCGTGTAAAAACAAGATTATACAGTTCTTAAATGACAAAAAGTTGTTTTATTTTATATCATTTAGTAAATCCTTGTTTAAGTACCGTATACACTCAAGTATAAGTCTACCGACCCCCTGATTTGTCACTTGAAAATAGAATTTTACATTTCTTCAACGATTGTTATGATATACTGATTTCTTTTATAAAATCAGCTATGCGAGTATAAGTCGATCCCCTGATTTTGGCCTCGAAATATTGAAAAAAAAATCTCGTCTTCTACTCGAGTAAATATGGTAAATAAAATTCTGTTCACAATTATTGCTCCAGATATTCTATTTAAATTCCCGCCATTTAAAGAATTGTTCGAGTTACACAAACATAATTAAAGTTTCCGAAGTACTTCCCAGGTCTCCCTTTTGTGACGGCAGCCAATAAATTTGAGGCTCTTGCTGCCCATGATGCAATGGTGGAGCTCCATGGGGCACTCAATGTCTTTGCCTGCAGCTTGATGAAGATTGGCAATGACATCAGGCTGCTGGGATCTGGCCCTCGCTGCGGGCTGGGAGAATTGACTTTGCCAGAAAATGAACCTGGAAGCAGTATTATGCCAGGTAAGGGGATACCCCAAAAATCTTTAAAACGATTGATCCATCATTGATGCTCTGTGCTGTCCATGGTTGACCTCAGGTTAAATCTTGTTTGTTTCCTGCAGGAAAAGTTAACCCAACGCAGTGTGAGGCATTAACAATGGCTGCTGCTCAGGTCATGGGCAACCAAACGGCCGTGTCCATAGGGGCAAGTCAGGGGCACTTTGAGCTCAACGTCTTCAAACCTTTGATTGTCAGCAACGTCCTGCGGTCTGTTAGGCTGCTGGCAGATTCTTGCGTCTCGTTTTCAAGGAATTGTGTCGTGGGGATCGTGGCCAATGTGGCCAGAATTAACCAGCTTAGGGATGACTCACTGATGTTGGTCACCGCCCTAAACCCGCACATCGGCTACGACAATGCAGCCAAGATAGCCAAGCTGGCCCACCAGGAGGGGGCTACTTTGAAAGAAACAGCTCTGAAACTTGGTCTCGTCACATCAGAGCAGTTCGACCTGTGGGTCAGACCAGAGGAGATGTTAGGTCCCAAGTGATTCATCAACTGACATCGTGCCTTGTGTTTACATCATTCTGCCATATAGCCTGTCTCCTCCCATATCATATTTGTTGTACACCAAAATGTGATTCACTGAGCCTAAGTTCTATTTACTCTCAGATATTTTTATCAAATTAATGAATTCCAGTGATGCTTGTGTTGGTTAAAAGTCAATTTTATCTTATGTTTTGTGCAATGTTCCCTCTAAATTCCCTTGGTCTGTGTGCAAGGTAAAAAATCATGTGTGTAAAGTTAATTTTTGTTCAATATTTTGCAACATTTGCTGCACTGTAATTCTAAACTACGGCGTCGGTGAGATATCTGCTGAGCCACACAGCCTAAAGGAAACATTAGTTGTGTGTCTTGTTAATTAGTGCTCTTGTGGCACTTTATCTTATCTGTTACAGACGCAACTTCTATACAGATTATTGCGTCCTACGCTTTTCTTACTTTGAAAGACCTTGAACTTGTAGTATGTCATAGCGGTGTTGGGAAACTAATCTCTTCAATAACAATGTAGATGATGTTTTGTCTTTTTACATTTCTTGTAATTTTATTGTTTTATAACAAAATAACCAGTGCTCCAAGTTTGTTATGACTTACATGTCTGCATTCCACATTTGTTTTTTGTTCAAGCTGTGCAATGATAGGCCCCTAGGGTTTGATGATAGGCCCCTAGGGTTTGATGATAGGCCCCTAGGGTTTGATGATAGGCCACTAGGGTTTGATGATAGGCTACTAGGGTTTGATGATAGGCCTCCTAGGGTTTGATGATAGGCCCCTAGGGTTTGATGATAGGCCTCTAGGGTTTGATGATAGGCCACTAGGGTTTGATGCTAGGCCACTAGGGTTTGATGATGGGCCACTAGGGTTTGATGATAGGCCACTAGGGTTTGATGATAGGCTGATAGGCCACTAGGGTTTGTATAGGTGATCTTTGATGTTAAATACAGAGTGTTATTAAAGAGTGACAGACTGTGAGCACAAATCATTTCTAAATAAAGTAAAGTAAATAAAATTATTGTGTATTTCTGATGTTGATTATGTGTATCTCTTGTCTTTAATAAATGTACATTCCCCTGATTATAAGCAAATGGGAGGCTAATATAAATAATATGATAATAAAAATATTTTTAGGTCTATTTATAGGGGCATTATTGTTTAGGTATGAAATGTTTTTGAAATAAAATATTACAATTGACATATTTGAATTATAGTTTTCCTTTGAGCAAACACAACATCAAATTTTCTGACATTCTTTATTAAGTTTGATAATATTATTTTATATTTTATTTTAAACTTTTTAAAAATTCTGAGAAAGTAGTTGTCTTTTACTTTTAAAAAAAATGATTTCAATGCATTGTTTTCTATAATAAAAATAAATCCTTGTTTAGAAGGGGATGGAATAGCAAGAGGCTGACACTTTGACTTCATCACATTTGGAACTCTGAACATGTTTTGACATTTTATAAGCATTTGAAGCTAGAAAGGGGTTGGGGGGAGCTGGCTCCACTGGCCGAAATTCTCACTGGATTGACACCCTCACCTGGTGAAGGTCACCTAATGATTGACACCCTCACCTGGTGAAGGTCATCTAATGATTGACACCCTCACCTGGTGAATGTCACCTAATGATTGACACCCTCACCTGGGTGAAGGTCACCTAATGATTGACACCCTCACCTGGTGAAGGTCACCTAATGATTGACACCCTCACCTGGTGAAGGTCACCTAATGATTGACACCCTCACCTGGTGAAGGTCACCTAATGATTGACACCCTCACCTGGTGAAGGTCACCTAATGATTGACACCCTCACCTGGTGAAGGTCACCTAATGATTGACACCCTCACCTGGTGAAGGTCACCTAATGATTGACACCCTCACCTGGTGAAGGTCACCTAATGATTGACACCCTCACCTGGTGAAGGTCACCTAATGATTGACACCCTCACCTGGTGAAGGTCACCTAATGATTGACACCCTCACCTGGTGAAGGTCACCTAATGATTGACACCCTCACCTGGTGAAGGTCACCTAATGATTGACACCCTCACCTGGTGAAGGTCACCTAATGATTGACACCCTCACCTGGTGAAGGTCACCTAATGATTGACACCCTCACCTGGTGAAGGTCACCTAATGATTGACACCCTCACCTGGGTGAAGGTCACCTAATGATTGACACCCTCACCTGGTGAAGGTCACCTAATGATTGACACCCTCACCTGGTGAAGGTCACCTAATGATTGACACCCTCACCTGGTGAAGGTCACCTAATGATTGACACCCTCACCTGGTGAATGGTCACCTAATGATTGACACCCTCACCTGGTGAAGGTCACCTAATGATTGACACCCTCACCTGGTGAAGGTCACCTAATGATTGACACCCTCACCTGGTGAAGGTCACCTAATGATTGACACCCTCACCTGGTGAAGGTCACCTAATGATTGACACCCTCACCTGGTGAAGGTCACCTAATGATTGACACCCTCACCTGGTGAAGGTCACCTAATGATTGACATCCCTCACCTGGTGAAGGTCACCTAATGATTGACACCCTCACCTGGTGAAGGTCACCTAATGATTGACACCCTCACCTGGTGAAGGTCACCTAATGATTGACACCCTCACCTGGTGAAGGTCACCTAATGATTGACACCCTCACCTGGTGAAGGTCACCTAATGATTGACACCCTCACCTGGTGAATGTCACCTAATGATTGACACCCTCGCCTGGTGAAGGTCACCTAATGATTGACACCCTCACCTGGTGAAGGTCACCTAATGATTGACACCCTCACCTGGTGAAGGTCACCTAATGATTGACACCCTCACCTGGTGAAGGTCACCTAATGATTGACACCCTCACCTGGTGAAGGTCACCTAATGATTGACACCCTCACCTGGTGAAGGTCACCTTATGATTGACACCCTCACCTGGTGAAGGTCACCTAATGATTGACACCCTCACCTGGGTGAAGGTCACCTAATGATTGACACCCTCACCTGGTGAAGGTCACCTAATGATTGACACCCTCACCTGGTGAAGGTCACCTAATGATTGACACCCTCACCTGGTGAAGGTCACCTAATGATTGACACCCTCACCTGGTGAAGGTCACCTAATGATTGACACCCTCACCTGGTGAAGGTCACCTAATGATTGACACCCTCACCTGGTGAAGGTCACCTAATGATTGACACCCTCACCTGGGTGAAGGTCACCTAATGATTGACACCCTCACCTGGTGAAGGTCACCTAATGATTGACACCCTCACCTGGTGAAGGTCACCTAATGATTGACACCCTCACCTGGTGAAGGTCACCTATGATTGACACCCTCACCTGGTGAAGGTCACCTAATGATTGACACCCTCACCTGGTGAAGGTCACCTAATGATTGACACCCTCACCTGGTGAAGGTCACCTAATGATTGACACCCTCACCTGGTGAAGGTCACCTAATGATTGACACCCTCACCTGGTGAAGGTCACCTAATGATTGACACCCTCACCTGGTGAAGGTCACCTAATGATTGACACCCTCACCTGGTGAAGGTCACCTAATGATTGACACCCTCACCTGGGTGAAGGTCACCTTATGATTGACACCCTCACCTGGTGAAGGTCACCTAATGATTGACACCCTCACCTGGTGAAGGTCACCTAATGATTGACACCCTCTCCTGGTGAAGGTCACCTTATGATTGACACCCTCACCTGGTGAAGGTCACCTAATGATTGACACCCTCACCTGGTGAAGGTCACCTAATGATTGACACCCTCACCTGGTGAATGTCACCTAATGATTGACACCCTCACCTGGTGAAGGTCACCTAATGATTGACACCCTCACCTGGTGAATGTCACCTAATGATTGACACCCTCACCTGGTGAAGGTCACCTAATGATACTTCTCAAATGTTAATTTTATTGAGTTCTATAATGCAAGACCTAAATTTGAAACATTCAGGTGCAACCTTGCCAGGGCCGCCCAAAGGAAAAGATGACACAACAGTAGACAGAAGGGGGTGGGTGGACAATGGGGAGGCTTAGTTTGACACCATGGCTTTGGCGCACTTTGTGATACCAATCATTGTACCACTTATCAAAGATAACATAAGGACCGAAATGTTAAGATGAGCTTGTGTTCGTGGACTAGTAAAGGGGGTCAAGCAGTACTTTATGCTATGACTTTTCTTTATATGGTTATTTCCCCTACTCAAAACTTTTTCTGGTACAATCAGTTCGAACTAGGTATAGACAGGATTTAAATTTTTGAAATCCCGCCACAGCAGGAATTTTAAAAAAGGCCGGATTTGCACGAGCCATTATATATATATATATATATATATATATATATAATATATATATATAATATATATAAATCAATATACATAATTTTCAATGTATGCCCATCCGTCCGTGACGCTACTAATTTTAGAAAGCAGCGCACCAAATTACTGCACAAAAAATAACTCTTTTCGAACGTCCGCATAAAATTGTTCAATATGGAAATAAATGAATAAAATAAAAATAAATAAAATAAATGAAAGTTCTGTATTACATTATTTTTTACTCTGATGTGTATTTATTTTGAAAACTTCCGTCATTTTTGACGGGTGATACACTAGTGTATATATATTGTGGTTCTACCGGCCAGCCGGATTTATGACGTGAAATTTCTGCCGCAGCCGAAGCCCGATTCCGGATTGGCTGGAGTCGAAATCCGGTACACCCCTAGTTCGATCTAATTTAAGATGAAACTATGAGGTACACTTTAAAAAAAAAGATAGACATACACTAAATACTTGTACTTGTACCCCATAGTTTTATATATTCTTTGTCCTTTAAAATACAGAGGAGTTACGACCAATGTTCCCTTTAAGCTGTGCAACAGCGCAGATATCTGACCGACGCTGCGCAGTAGTTTAGAATTACCGCGCCGCAAATGTGGTAAAATATTGCACAAAAATGGATGCTGTGAAACTTTGCAAACGAGTTTTTTGTTGTTATATCTTGTAGACTTTATTTTTAATGTTTAAACTCTAAATTCATAATTGGCATGTGCTCACTGTTGTAACTATTCTACAGTTGTTACTATTTTACTGCAGTTGCATTGCTATTCCACTGTGACTATTGCTGTACTGTGGCTATTCCTCTACTCTTGTTATAACTATACTGTAACACCAATGTCGCTATTACTCTACTCTTGTTATAATAACTATACTGTTAGGGGCCGTCCATAAATGACGTCACGCGATTTTTGCCAATTTTTGACCCCCTCTCCCCCCCTAGTCACGCGACGTCACAAAAACTTAGACCCCCCCCCTCTAAAAATACGTCACAAATCTTTGATCCCCCCCCAAAAAAAAACACATAAAAACTGTATTTTCTATTTGAAAATAATTATGTTTCAAATCACTTTTATTGTCATTTAAGTATTTATTATTTATTTAGTGAAGATCTACATTGTAATATCGTAACCCGCGTGAAGCATTTAAAAAAACCGTTTAACCGGCCTTCCGTAAACGAACTGTGTTAACATCCTTAGCTTATATTTTATTTTAATGCATACAAATTAAACATTGACTATTAATCATCACGGTTAACGTCTTTGTTTAGAAAAATAATTATTTAAAAATAACATTTTAAAAATGTACTTTTTAAAAAATCCCTCAATTGACTGACGGGCATCTGTAAGAAAGAAGTCGGCGAACAGAGGTAAATAACCTGAACTGGGGTCAAAAAGGGAATTCTTGGGGGTAATGCAGACTCATTTGGGACATATAACATCCACTACAATCCGCTAGATATATTAAAATACGTCATGTGTACGTGTACGCTTGGAACATATGCCCATTATTGAACAGGTTCCTTCCAGAAAATGCATTTTTTAAAAAAATTTGACAACTATTTAGATTTCTTACCTACGCACTATATGAAGACACCTAAATCTATGCTACTTTCATTATATTGACACGAGTGACAATAATCTTAATCCACATGACTTGACTTTATCACGTATCATTTCTGTGATATTTAAAATTAATGCCTTAAAAACTGAGCTAAGAAGAAAAGTTGTTTTGGCTACTCTCGACTGCGATGTAAAGAATTTGATGCATTCAATAAAGTTAATGAATACTTGACTAATTTTAAATGGGCTCAATTACCATTATATCTATAACAGTGCTTCTCAAACTTTTTAGTATTGCGGACCAGCAGGAATTTTTTCCATTGCACCAGGGACCGGTGCACTATTTTCCCTGCACTGACAATTTTTTTCTGTCCTTTTTTTGAGAACATCTGCGGACCGGCAGCGGATGGCCCACGGACCGGCACCGGTCCGCGGACCACCACTTTGAGAAGCACTGATCTAGAAGACTAGAATGGCCAGGGGAGTTTGACAAAAAACCAATCGAACAATTATATCAAACTTAAAACGTTTTTAATTCTATCAAATAGATTCCCTCCCCCCTCCCCTTTTAAAGAAAAAGGATATTTCGTGTCGTTTTGACTTTAAATATCTACACATAATTCTATTCAAATCAGTTTTAGACACTTGTCATGCTTGTAAAACTCACCAGAAGCATTTTCGGCTAAAGACGCTCGCCAAATCCCCGAGTCATGTGGGCAGGACCTAGAGTCGGGGGGGGTGTAACGCATACATAAACTTGTATATTTGGGGGTAACGGGCAAAAAGGTTTTACGACTCCTTCCATGAGAGAACCAAACGGAGCTGCGGTTACATCACAAATGCTTTGATGTCAACATCAAACGACGCAGTGAAACAATTTCATATGTTATCGTGTGGATTCAAAAAACTTAAAGATTATAATTAGATTTAATTTTCGTGTCTTGATAGCATACGCTAACCAGCGTTTGATGTCCTACCGACCGGCACATTGAGAAGCACTGATTTTTAAAAAAAGTCATTAAATAAATTGTAAGCGACCAAATATTTCAGTGGAAGTTTTATTTAAAGTTACCCTTTTGATGTGACGTCACATTTCTTCAACCCCCCCTCCCTCCCCCTCGTCACGCATCGTCACAAAAGTGTGACCCCCCTCCCCCCCCTAGGTGCGTGACGTCATTTATGGACGGCCCCTTATACTAATGTCGCTATTACTCTACTCTTGTTATAATTATACTGTTATAATAATGTCGCTATCCTCTACTCTTGTTATAACTAATATTATACTGTTATAATAATGTCGCTATTACTCTACTGTTACTATGCTACTGATTTTGAGGGAAGGTCCCCCCTCACGTTCACAATCACAATCCATTTAATTAAAACCTCGTCATTAAACTATACCCCGTGAACTTTGACCCCCCCCCCTCCAGTAATGCTACATAAATCCAATGGGTCTTTGTGGCTCCAACGGGCCACTAAGCCCACCGCCGTCCGTTCATGCATGACTGTCACGGCCTGGATGAAGCCATCCGAGATCTGACGTGACCAATGACGAACGTCACCATGAAATCAGTCACCGTGGCGTGTCGCGCACGACTGCTCACAAAAATGTCAACAATGTGTTCAGCTGGTTACTAAAAAGCTACCAACTTAAACTCTGACCCATAAATGACCTCAGCGACTTGATCACGCCCGGTTGTCTAACCTCCAGGTGAGCGGGTCTCACGCCAGGGTAGGACTACCCCAGCAATCAAAATGCTCATATTATTTAATATCGGTTGCTTGTTTGTATGTTTGATTTAATTAACGATGTGTATCAATTTCTGTAGAAATAAAACAACAAACAATGGTTTGGTTACATTACATCTTCCATTAATTATTTGTTGTTTATTAAATGAACTTTCACTGGCTTTTAAGAATTCCCAAAATGAACAAAAATGTTCATGATGTTTCGTGCAGTTATGGCATGGAGCAATTATTTGGATTACGGCCATGAATACAACCACGGCCATGAATACAACCACGGCCATGAATACAACCACGGCCATGAATACAACCATGGCCATGAATACAACCACGGCCATGAATACAACCATGGCGATTTGACGACTTTTCAATTAGCAGAGTATATTGCATTGGCAAAGTTGTCCAAATATTTGATACAGAACTTGAATATTTGATACTGAATGTGAATATTTGATACTGAATGTGAATATTTGATACTGAATGTGAATATTTGATACTGAATGTGAATATTTGATACTGAATGTGAATATTTGATACTGAATGTGAATATTTGATACTGAATGTGAATATTTGATACTGAATGTGAATATTTGATACAGAACTTGAATATTTGATACTGAATGTGAATATTTGATACTAAATTTGAATATTTGATACTGAATTTTGAAAATTAATTATACACTTAAATGTGTGTTCATGAACCTAAGTACTACAAACTAAACTTAAATATTTCATATAACAAAGTTGTAAAGAGTTCATTTCTGAATGTTTGATATGCAGAGTTTGGCGATTCTGGGGTGAATTTGGGTCACTTCATGAACTATCTATTTATTGTGAAATGACACTTGTTTTTATTTCCGTTATTTAATTGACAGTTTCATGACCCAATATATCGATATTTCACGACATTTAGCCCACCGAAAATTAATCATGAAATGGAGACTTACTTTTTAGGTTTAATTAAAAGAAATTTTCATGTAATAAAATTTAGAAAGAAAACAACAAACAGTCTTAATGATTACACAAGAATAGGAAAAACATATATTAAGAATGAATTTTTTATATTCAAGGTAAACTTTGAAACAGGCAAATGTTCCCTTGCAGAAGCCATCATAACATATTAATATTACACATCACAGCAACAATGCGTGGCATTACGAACGATCAATCACACGAGATTTTCTACACGCATTGACGTTTTCATGGTCGACATGTCCGCTTTATGTGGCTCGAAATCTTGGACGGAAAAATAGGCAATCTTGACCGCATTATGGCTAATCCTTGCCAATGACATTTGGGTTAGGGCGAGTCCTGCTAGCCGATCGATTCCATGTTTTCAGCTGGACATCTTGAAACAGGAAACTTCGGACACACCGCCGGGGAGCTGAGCATGCGCGTTAAGCGTGGGTAAGGCCATGGATTATGGATTGTGAGGGGAATGCAATGGCGATTTTTTTTTCCTCCTGATGTTTTAAGGGTTGGGATGAGGCCTTAGCTTTTCACGTGATTCTCATGGGAGGGAATGTATGAATCATCTCCCCCTGGCATAAGTTATGGAGAGTGATTTCCCATCTAATCTTTATTGTCGTATGCAGAATATGCTCCATATTTGGGTGTAACACTTTGTTCCTAAACATTACTTTAGTCTGAGCAAATAAATATAAAGCAAAGTTGAGCTTAACACCAATACTGAAGTGTTAAGACAAGTTCATGTCGATACGTCATGACAAACATTCAAACTTTATTAAGAAACCAATGAAATATGAAGCTTCATTACCATAACGTAGTGACAATCAATGTTCTTCCTAAGCTGCGCCGCCGCGCAGTAGTTTATAATAACCGCGCATCATTTTGTTTTAAAAATATTGCACAAAAAGTTGACACTGTGAAAATGTGCACACTAGATTTTTTTTTACTTTGCACACGGACCAACGAACCAAAAGGGAACATTGGTGACAAACATACATAAACATTTTATTTCTGTCCAAATTATTCATTCTGACTACCATAAGTTTGAGTTCGAACTGCAAGTTTCAAGAAATTGTATTCAATGCCACAGATATTTGTTATAACCTCTATAAATTAAAAGGTTTGCAAAACTTAACCAAACGACAATCCGAAATATCATAGAAACTAGTGTATCACCCGTCAAAAATGACGGAAGTTTTCAAAATAAATACACATCAGATTAAAAAATAACGTAATACAGAACTTTCTGTAGCTCCCTTCAAAGCTCCCTTTATTAAACTATGTGGAAGACAACGCGCAGATATCTGACAGAAGCCGCGCAGGAGTTTTGAGTTATCGAGCATCAAATTTTGACAGATAATTTGAACAGATAGTCACAGTCGGACTCATCTCTGGTTTCATATTTTAAACCTTTGCGTTAAATCTATTTGTAAACAAAAATATTCTGATCTATTTTTGCTTTTCTATCGTCGCTACTCCCTATATGTATTCATGTTTGCGACGCCATCCGTCCGTGATTGTGTATAAAATAATTAAATTGAATATCAACTGGTGTATCATTATCAAGGGTAATTATTCAAATTACCTTTTAACTATTATGGATTACCATTAACATCTTCGAAACATTGCAGATCGAATGCACGGAGTATCGCTAAATGAATTTCTTCACGCACTGCTGTCAGAATTGTCTTCAGGGTAAACCCTCAAGTAAGGATCTATGCTTAAGGGTTAAGATCATAAAGATGTTGTTAGTGCTCTTTAAAAAATGCAAGAGATTTGTCCACAGGGTAAAATCCGGATGCTTGAAAGCGAGGTTATTTTTAAACACCGTTCTTATCAGGCAAACATTCAGTCGGCGGGTTTACTGTGGATATTAATTACAATGTCTAGGAGCATCAGCTTCGTGTCTTGTACATAGGGGGGAAAGAGGCTGTTAAAATGTTGTCAGGATTTGGGAATGTAAAGATGAACCCCAACCTAGGATCATTTGATTGTGAATATCTGGTGTTTGTTTTTTCCAAACTGATTCCTTTCCCCGCATGTGCAATTACAATATGTGTATATATCAGCGCGTCAAATAGTTCAATATTGGCCTACACGAACTTGCAGCACAAGTCTCCACACATACCACATTCTTTGACAGAAATGATTCCACACATACAACATTTTTTGAAGGATATGATTCCGCCTGTCTGGTCTTTACTCTGGAGTAATCATTGACTTCAAAATTTTTACTAACATGACACAAGCAGCACACACAACACCAATAGCCATAGAACACAATATAGCCATAGCTAACATAGCCATGCACACATATAGCCATAGCTAACATAGCCTTAGCGCACAATATAGCCATAGCACACGAAACCAAAGCACACAGCCAACATAGGAACGCGTGAGTTCATCAGTCCTCCTGGTCTGTGGACATATTTTAAATAAGAGTTGAACAACACATTTATATGTTAAGTCAAGGGTTGAACAACACATGTATATGTTAAGTCAAGGGTTGAACAACACATGTATTTGTTAAATCAAGGGTTGAACAACACATGTATATGTTAAGTCAAAGGTTGAACAACACATGTATATGTTAAGTCAAGGGTTGAACAACACATGTATATGTTAAATCAAGGGTTGAACAGCACATGTATATGTTAAATCAAGGGTTGAACAACACATGTATATGTTAAATAAGGGTTGAACAACACATGTATATGTTAAGTCAACGGTTGAACAACGAACATATCGGATTGATGTTAAGTCAATGGGTAAAAACGAACATATCAAATACAAATTAAGTCAAGCGTTGAACAAGGAACATATCGGACACATGTTAAGTCATGCCGCTACTTGTCTGTTCGTTGTTGTTCTTGGTCCTTCGTGCTTTGTGGTCTAACAGGTGACAGGCGAGGCACCGGGGACCTAACTGTTAGATCAACATGGTCTGGATGATTTGAATGTAGGTCTTGTCATTCAGTCAACCGTGTAGACTCTTGATACTTGGAGCCATTTTTGACTTGGACTATCACATCCCGATTTATATCACAATCGAAATTTAAACCAACCTGGGAAGCATTTTATAACCAAAAAAACTCCTCTGCTCTGTCTCGATTTGGGTCTAAGAATTAGAAAAAAATCAATTCAGTTGTTCTTTTTAAAATAGTTTTGTTTTAATTGTTTTACACAAACGCATTTTAATAGCTATTCTAGCATCTCGATCTAAAGCTTATGTAAAATATATCTATTCCAGTGATCGTATAACAAAAGTATGAATTAATTAATTCGTTTTACTGTGATTATTATTAACTTTTTTTAATTAAGAATTTTTTTTTAATGTTGAGATGTATATTAAAAATAACACTTTTTAAAGGAGTGGTTTGTGGGATATGGGTGGGGGGAGTTAAAGAAACTTTAAATCTGGCGATTAGTGGGTTCACGGCCTGTTCTCATCGGATTATTTATTTTAATCCGCCGAATGCTAT
Source organism: Ampullaceana balthica (assembly GCA_944989445.1). NCBI lineage: Eukaryota > Metazoa > Mollusca > Gastropoda > Lymnaeidae > Ampullaceana > Ampullaceana balthica. Next base: position 70,631 of record CALYLW010000025.1, read on the forward strand.
CAAATGTGAAATAATGTTTGGGATGAATGTAAGCCATCAAAATGCACGTAGTTTCCATCAAAGACCAAGTAAGGAAAGATGCGATTCATTTCTTGTTCATCTGCAAGTCTAAAGCTCGAATGTTCTATTGTAGTCCAAAGCTCGAATGTTCTATTGTAGTCCAAAGCTCGATTGTTCTATTGTAGTCCAAAGCTCGATTGTTCTATTGTAGTCCAAAGCTCGATTGTTCTATTGTAGTCCAAAGCTCGATTGTTCTATTGTAGTCCAAAGCTCGATTGTTCTATTGTAGTCCAAAGCTCGATTGTTCTATTGTAGTCCAAAGCTCGATTGTTCTATTGTAGCCCAAAGCTCGATTGTTCTATTGTAGTCCAAAGCTCGATTGTTCTATTGTAGTCCAAAGCTCGATTGTTCTATTGTAGTCCAAAGCTCGATTGTTCTATTGTAATCCAAAGCTCGATTGTTCTATTGTAGCACAAAGCTCGATTGTTCTATTGTAGTCCAAAGCTCGATTGTTCTATTGTAGTCCAAAGCTCGATTGTTCTATTGTAGTCCAAAGCTCGATTGTTCTATTGTAGTCCAAAGCTCGATTGTTCTATTGTAGTCGAAAGCTCGATTGTTCTATTGTAGTCCAAAGCTCGATTGTTCTATTGTAGTCCAAAGCTCGATTGTTCTATTGTAGTCCAAAGCTCGATTGTTCTATTGTAGTCCAAAGCTCGATTGTTCTATTGTAGTCCAAAGCTCGATTGTTCTATTGTAGAGCAAACATGTCGGCTTTAAGTTGTTGGCAGCTGTTCTTTTCAGTTGTGTATTAATAACTAGATGTTTGGTGGACCCTGTAACTAGATGTTTAGTGGACCCTGTAACTAGATGTTTAGTGGACCCTGTAACTAGATGTTTAGTGGACCCTGTAACTAGATGTTTAGTGGAACCTGTAACTAGATGTTTAGTGGACCTTGTAACTAGATGTTTAGTGGACCCTGTAACTAGATGTTTAGTGGACCATGTAACTAGATGTTTAGTGGACCCTGTAACTAGATGTTTAGTGGACCCTGTAACTAGATGTTTAGTGCACCCTGTAACTAGATGTTTAGTGGATCCTGTAACTAGATGTTTAGTGGACCCTGTAACTAGATGTTTAGTGGACCCTGTAACTAGATGTTTGGTGGACCCTGTAACTAGATGTTTAGTGGACCCTGTAACTAGATGTTTAGTGGACCCTGTGACTAGATGTTTAGTGGACCCTGTAACTAGATGTTTAGTGGACCTTGTAAATAGATGTTTAGTGGACCCTCTAACTAGATGTTTAGTGGACCTTGTAAATAGATGTTTAGTGGACCCTCTAACTAGATGTTTAGTGGACCTTGTAAATAGATGTTTAGTGGACCCTCTAACTAGATGTTTAGTGGACCTTGTAAATAGATGTTTAGTGGACCCTGTAACTAGATGTTTAGTGGACCCTGTAACTAGATGTTTAGTGGACCTTGTAAATAGATGTTTAGTGGACCCTCTAACTAGATGTTTAGTGGACCTTGTAAATAGATGTTTAGTGGACCCTGTAACTAGATGTTTAGTGGACGCTGTGTAAGATTTTGAAGAAAATTCAGGATCGGTTTTTTTAAATTCATTTTTTTATATTATTTTTTCGCTTCTAAAAAAGTAGACTTATGTCTTTTACCTTTGAGAAGCACTGTTCTAGATATATTAAAATACGTCATGTGTATGGGGGGGGGGAAGGGGAAGGGGAGGGGTCAAGGATTTGTGACGTATTTTTAGAGGGGGGGTCTACGTTTTTGTGACGACGCGTGACGAAGGGGGGAGGGGGTAAAAAATCGGCCAAAATCGCGTGACGTCATTTATGGAAAGCCCCTTCTACAAAAAGTAGCTTTTACTGGATTTTTACACTTCTAACATCGCTGTAAATAAGTATTTATCATCTATTTTGTACAAACCAATTTCTTTAAATCCCCATAAAATAGTATATGATTTAACAGATAAAATATAAGAATAGTTTTATATTAACTGGACAATTATGTTTTTAAAATTTGAATAGATTCGATATTTCATGAAATATTAGCACAAAATTGTTTTTCCTTCTAATGATATTTATTATCTTCAGAGATTCCAAGTTTAACGTATGCACACATTGAAAAAAATTGTCAACACAAAGAGGTGTGCGATTTTTGAATGCGTTATACGTCTACATTGAGTTTACTTATGCAAACAAAGCGAGAAGTATCAATTCTACTTTATTAGAAGTATCAATTCTACTTTATTTGAAGTATCAATTCTACTTTATTAGAAGTATCAATTCTACTTTATTAGAAGTATCAATTCTACTTTATTAGAAGTATCAATTCTACTTTATTAGAAGTATCAATTCTACTTTATTAGAAGTATCAATTCTACTTTATTAGAAGTATCAATTCTACTTTATTAGAAGTATCAATTCTACTTTTTTAGAAGTATCAATTCTACTTTATTAGAAGTATCAATTCTACTTTATTTAAAGTATCAATTCTACTTTATTTAAAGTATCAATTCTACTTTTTTAGAAGTATCAATTCTACTTTATTTGCCATTCTGGGAAACATCATTGCGAAGCAGGGAAATGATTTTTAAAAAATAGATTACTTTATTTTTCATATTCCAATTAATTTGATTTCCGTAAAAAAAAATTAAAGAAATGAATTTCACGCTATTACCGAATAGAGCAAAATCTGAAGGAAACTTTTAATGTTTAAAGGACGCCCAAAGTAGGTTGACATGTAATTTTATTTTTTTAAAAATTATTGTACATTGTCTGATGTTTTAAAATTTTGAATGTCAATTTTTAAAAATCGTATTTATTTAGACATTGATGTTTTAAATGAGATGTGAACCCATGGCCATCACATCACCACTGTGTTCCCACACTGAACTGAACCCCCTACTTTTGATACAAGCGACCTGACCTGACCTTACCATGATTCACGTGACCTTGTAAGTCGGCCTGGTGCACACGTTGGACTGGCTGCCCGTTGTCCGCAGCTCATGTTTCTAGTGATGAAATTCTCGTGTCACGAGATCTCCTGCCACTAACGAGATTTGGCCCAGCCACCATTTGTATTTTATTTTCATTTTTTTCATCCACCCCACAACGCGTCAAGTGAATAACGACAAGTGCACCCCCCACCCCAGTTTCTTTCAACTCATTTTTTTCCCACGAACGTGCCCAGACTTAAACAACAAGAATGTGCAGACATATGATCTGTACCGGAAGTAACTTTCCGGATTTAACTAAGTTACCCGTATGTCCTAAAATGAATCTTGAGGGTAGATGTAATAAAGAGAATTAAATACGTCCGCGGCGTACCATACGCCGCAGACTTGCTCAAAGGTAGTGCAAAGAAAGGGGGGGGGGAAAGAGAACTGACACAAACTACATCACGAAGAAATCAGAACAACGTGAGTGAACCTGAGGGGGGGGGGTGAAGAGCCCCCCACGCATTGTTGGTCTCGAAACATGCGCACTGCGGTTAGCTACTTGCCCCAACCCTGCACCACACTGGCTTTCAAGCCATACACTTTGATTGGCCAACCCTGGCGAGGGTGATTCGTCAAGCTTATTTGCACTCGTCTTGTGCTTGTTCTGGTTTCTATATTAGGGCTGTTAACGATTAATTTAAATTTAATCGTTAACTTTTGAAAAATTAACGATTAATTAATCGTTTATTTCGATTAAAGCCAAAAGTTAAAAATTATGATGTCATAAGTAACACTTATTGAACGTTCTTGTCTAAATAACTCTGGAATGTCTCCTTTTAAGTAACTACGCAAAAAGACAAGTGTGTTGACATTATTTGGTTAAAGTGATGAGCGGGTCTAATGGACAATGTAACCAGCCGAGCTGAACAATTACTCACATGGAACATTTCTGGTATGCACAAAATTGTCTTGGCAAGGAATTACATTATCGGATATCGGTGTTCATAAAGTTTCTACCATTGTAAAGGTTTAATGGATTTAGGAACTTTCATCTCGATTTTGTAACGCAGTAATTCATCAGAAGAGCTGTCGTCATTTTCTGTCTCTGAGTCAGTCTCCATTACTGCCATTAGCTTAATACGCTTTCATTTGGTTTGATAAGTAGGCGAAGTGTTAGAACCATTGTAGGCAAACGATTTCTCACAATGGATACAATAAACTTTATCAACATTTTGAGCATTCCCGTCAGTCAATAGTTTAAAACCAAAATGTTCGTGTAATAGTCAGGAAATTTGTTATTATTTATAGGCCGCTATTTTTTTATTATCATTTTTTTTACCTTTTGACTTCCAATAATTTGTAATTGATGGGTCGATTAATCGTTAAAAATAATTTAATCGTTAAACAAATTTAACAATTAATCGAGAAATTAATCGTTATTTTCCGCAGCCCTAATATATATATATATATATTTCTGCCTCGCCACCATATACTCCGAAGTATTCATGTACTGAACGTATTGTTGAGGAGAGTGTATGACTACTTTTCTGTCACTGAGACCAACGGAAAGCACGTCGCCGAAGTTATCCCAATGTTGAGACACAAAGTTTACAGCCATGTTGTGAAGTCATGTTCGAAAAGAAAGGGAGAAAAGAACGGTCAAAAACATAAACATTTTAAAAAATTAAAAAATAATGGGGCTTGAACCCAGGACCTTCCGCGTGTTAGGGGGATGTAATAGCCACTACACTACGAAATACATGTTATTCTGTGAAGGAAGAACGAAAGTGAACTCAAAAAGCATCAATTGTCTCGATGACCCCCGCCCCCCTTCTCCACCACCTTTGCTTGCCAACCATTAACTGATTGGTCGACCCCAGCGAGGGTCATTGGCCATGCTTGTTTGCACATACTCGCTTTGACGATTTATATATATATAAATATCATTTTGTAATCATAACAAAGAGGTTTATATTCGTGCGTACTATGTCTTATATAAGCAATGTAGGGTCATTGTTTGTACTTTGACTTTAACTAGATACAAGTCTACATTTGTTCATTAATACAACTAATTTAAGTGTATAATTAAGAAGAATGTGCACACATACTCAAACATTAAAGACATGATAAGGCTCATGTTAACATAAGTAAATTAATTTTACGATGAAAAATTTGAAATTTTGCGGACAGACAGACAGGAACGAAAGCAAGTTAATAAAAACGTGGTAATAAATAGACCAAGAATATTTTTTGCACACACCGCATTTTTTAACCAATGATAAATAGATCAAAGCGGTTGGCCGGATGGAACGAGTTGGAGTGTCAGTCACTAAATAGAGTCACAATGAAAGTGGGTGACATTTTTCAATAGCAATGCATAATAAATAAATACAAATCAAAATCTCATCTCTGCTTGTCTAACTCTTCCATTAATTTTACTTTCGTTAGTCATCACACAAGTGGCCTAACCACCCATCGACCCAACCGCCACTTTTTAATCGAGATTGTATGGTCCAGTGATCTAATGACTTTCAGGGGACTTAATAACTTGACCACTTCCTCCATCTCCAGCCTCCACTGACCAGAGTGACCACACGACCAAAAGTGGGACGGAATGCTGAACAAGATGGCGTCCACATCAGCTGTTAGACCAGAAATCCTCTCATCACACACATGAGCTGCTCTATTCGATCGTAGCTGGAGGGGGCGTGGCCAAGTAACTCTCTAAGCACGACATACAGACCCAATGGGATATAGTTTGTATTAAACTTGAAATGTCAGAACAAATAACAGTTGATCTACATCTTTGGCTGGGGTGATGCATCAAATTTCCATCTACAAAATGACTTGCTGAAACAGACATGAAAGTAATCTTAAATATAAGAATTGATTAACGTTTATTTATTTACAATATATATATTTATATTTAAAAAATAATAATGCAGCATATTAAAGCTTCGGTAATTTGTTCCAAACAAATAAAATTAGGCCTACATGTAAAACATAAAGATAAATAAAGCTGTAATTTTTTTTAAATATTAGTGTAATACAATGTAAAATAATATATTAACATTTATAATGGCATTTATATGCATGTTTGAAGAGCTATATGCAAGATGAGGGCAAGTGGTCGGGTTTTTTTATTTTTTATTTTTTTTAATTTTTTTAATTAAAAATTTTTTATTTAAAAAAAAGTTAGTTTGGGAATCCCCCTCCATTAAGAATTAAGGTTCGGTTCGGTTGTTTAAAAACGTTAATTAAATCTCCCGTGTGATATGGTAACACTCCTCTGGATGGCTTAACATTCTTCGTTATTGTAATGAAATAAATTGTACACTAATGCGGTATGTCTACTATTCAGGTAACGAAAACAAAAGATGAAGGGCAAAGAAGGTTTAATCAAAAGAATTATTCTAATAACACTCCAATGCATTAGTTTTTTTTTAAATTTTGTGTTATCAGTACATGAGTCTTACTGCCACAGACCTCTAAACTCCTGGTTGAGGACCCTTGATATAGAACATAGACCTCGAATCGATGTGTTCGTTTAATAGACATGCTTTAAACACGTGGTCAAGAAATGATAATAACACAAAATATTTTGAAGAAGAGATTAAACAACCTGTAAAAACAAAGTTTTTGACTATAAATCCCTTATATATGAGACGTAACATAAAGTACTGATTATGTTCAATATAATTAGCACTGCGCGACAGACTAGCATGAACATTTACAGATCGGGAATATATTATAAAAAGTATGCTCAATATAATACGCACCGCACCACGCGACAGTCTAAAAAATAATGTATTTGTTACATAGAGATTCATTGAGATAAACTGTTTAAAAAAATCATTAATGTAGTTACGGTACACTCGATTAATCTGTAATTTTGATACAATGCAT
>CALYLW010000025.1:82500-185000 GCA_944989445.1 Ampullaceana balthica
TAAATTTGTGTCCTCTTTTGCTTTACCTTTCGTGGTGCTGTTATTTAAGAAGATTGTGGTATAAATATACATTATATTCTATTTATTCGCGTTTATATTGGGAAAATGGATATTAAGATCCATTGGATAAATATGGTTGATTTTTTTTAAATATAGTTTTCTGTAGAAGTCAATACATTCGTGCCTGTGATGTCTTTCTCAGGGTGCCGTTACCTTTTTCAATCAATTTCTTTCTTCCACGCCTGACTTTAGTCTCTCACTCTCAATTATCCTCCAATCTTGCACACACTCATATAATGTCATCTAATCATACGCCTATGCATCATATGACTGTCATCATATGCCCCTCATCATATGCCCCTAATCATATGCCCCTCATCATATGCCCCTCATCATTTGCCGTCCCATCATGCACCTAATCATATGCCCCTCATCATATTCCCCTCATCATATGCCCCTCATCATATGCCCCTAATCATATGCCGTCCCATCATGCACCTAATCATATGCCCCTCATCATATGCCGTCCCATCATGCACCATTCCATTGTATGAAGTCTCACCTTACGACCTATCAACCTATGCCCTATTATTATACTTATATGACTTATCTTCATATAGACTCTCCACATTAGCTGTGTGTATTTTTTAATATAAAGTATTTGAGCGAGCTAAACAATAAGACTATCTTCGTTGGGTTGGGTTCTTCAGATACAAGAGTTTCACTACGTGTATTAGCCACAGTCCCAACAAACAACACCAGTCCAGATTAAGGTTGTTAAACGATAATCGGAAATCTGATTAGGTATCGGTTTTGAAAGCGATAATCGGTTTTAAATTTCCAAAACCAATAATCGAATTTAATTCTGCCGGATTTATGAAGTGAAGTCTGGCCGAAGCCGGAGCCGGATTTGTAAAAATTACCGGATTCTGAACTTGCCGGAGCCGGAGTTATTATATCTATATATATTTTAAAGCAAAACCGGCCAGCTGGATTTATGAAGTAAATTTCTGTCGGGGCCGGATTTGTAAAAATGGCCGGATTTCGTATATGCCGGAGCCGAAATCCGGTTCACCCCTAATTTCTATGAAGTCAGCGGTAAAACGATAATCGGTTTAAAATCGGATTTACATAACCGATAATCAGATGGCCAAAAAAAAACACGAAACTACAACCCTAGTCTAGAGCTGTGTGTGTCATTGTTGGCCATAGTCATTGTTGGCCATAGTCATTGTTGGCCATAGTCATTGTTGGCCATAGTCATTGTTGGCCATAGTCATTGTTGGCCATAGTCATTGTTGGCCATAGTCATTGTTGGCCATAGTCATTGTTGGCCATAGTCATTGTTGGCCATAGTCATTGTTGGCCATAGTTGTCATTGTTGGCCATAGTTCATTGTTGGCCATAGTTCATTGTTGGCCATAGTTCATTGTTGGCCATAGTTCATTGTTGGCCATAGTTCATTGTTGGCCATAGTTCATTGTTGGCCATAGTTCCAGCAAACAACAGCAATGTAGAGCTGTGTGTGTCATTGTTGGCCATAGTTCCAGCAAACAACAGCAATGTAGAGCTGTGTGTGTCATTGTTGGCCATAGTCATTGTTGGCCATAGTTGTCATTGTTGGCCATAGTTCATTGTTGGCCATAGTTCCAGAAAACAACAGCAATGTAGAGCTGTGTGTGTCATTGTTGGCCATAGTTCCAGCAAACAACAGCAATGTAGAGCTGTGTGTGTCATTGTTGGCCATAGTTCCAGCAAACAACAGCAATGTAGAGCTGTGTGTGTCATTGTTGGCCATAGTTCCAGCAAACAACAGCAATGTAGAGCTGTGTGTGTCATTGTTGGCCATAGTCCCAGCAAACAACAGCAATGTAGAGCTGTGTGTGTCATTGTTGGCCATAGTTCCAGCAAACAACAGCAATGTAGAGTTGTGTGTGTCATTGTTGGCCATAGTTCCAGCAAACAACAGCAATGTAGAGCTGTGTGTGTCATTGTTGGCCATAGTTCCAGCAAACAACAGCAATGTAGAGCTGTGTGTGTCATTGTTGGCCATAGTTCCAGCAAACAACAGCAATGTAGAGCTGTGTGTGTCATTGTTGGCCATAGTTCCAGCAAACAACAGCAATGTAGAGCTGTGTGTGTCATTGTTAGCCATAGTTCCAGCAAACAGCAGTAATGTAGAGCTGTGTGTGTCATTGTTGGCCATAGTTCCAGCAAACAACAGCAATGTATGGCTGTGTGTGTCATTGTTGGCCATAGTTCCAGCAAACAACAGCAATGTATGGCTGTGTGTGTCATTGTTGGCCATAGTTCCAGCAAACAACAGCAATGTATGGCTGTGTGTGTCATTGATGGCCATAGTTCCAGCAAACAACAGCAATGTATGGCTGTGTGTGTCATTGTTGGCCATAGTTCCAGCAAACAACAGCAATGTGGAGCTGTGTGTGTCATTGTTGGCCATAGTTCCAGCAAACAACAGCAATGTAGAGCTGTGTGTGTCATTGTTGGCCATAGTTCCAGCAAACAACAGCAATGTATGGCTGTGTGTGTCATTGTTGGCCATAGTTCCAGCAAACAACAGCAATGTATGGCTGTGTGTGTCATTGTTGGCCATAGTTCCAGCAAACAACAGCAATGTATGGCTGTGTGTGTCATTGTTGGCCATAGTTCCAGCAAACAACAGCAATGTATGGCTGTGTGTGTCATTGTTGGCCATAGTTCCAGCAAACAACAGCAATGTATGGCTGTGTGTGTCATTGTTGGCCATAGTTCCAGCAAACAACAGCAATGTATGGCTGTGTGTGTCATTGTTGGCCATAGTTCCAGCAAACAACAGCAATGTAGAGCTGTGTGTGTCATTGTTGGCCATAGTTCCAGCAAACAACAGCAATGTATGGCTGTGTGTGTCATTGTTGGCCATAGTTCCAGCAAACAACAGCAATGTATGGCTGTATGTGTCATTGTTGGCCATAGTTCCAGCAAACAACAGCAATGTAGAGCTGTGTGTGTCATTGTTGGCCATAGTTCCAGCAAACAACAGCAATGTAGAGCTGTGTGTGTCATTGTTGGCCATAGTTCCAGCAAACAACAGCAATGTATGGCTGTGTGTGTCATTGTTGGCCATAGTTCCAGCAAACAACAGCAATGTATGGCTGTGTGTGTCATTGTTGGCCATAGTTCCAGCAAACAACAGCAATGTATGGCTGTGTGTGTCATTGTTGGCCATAGTTCCAGCAAACAACAGCAATGTAGAGCTGTGTGTGTCATTGTTGGCCATAGTTCCAGCAAACAACAGCAATGTATGGCTGTGTGTGTCATTGTTGGCCATAGTTCCAGCAAACAACAGCAATGTATGGCTGTGTGTGTCATTGTTGGCCATAGTTCCAGCAAACAACAGCAATGTAGAGCTGTGTGTGTCATTGTTGGCCATAGTTCCAGCAAACAACAGCAATGTAGAGCTGTGTGTGTCATTGTTGGCCATAGTTCCAGCAAACAACAGCAATGTAGAGCTGTGTGTGTCATTGTTGGCCATAGTTCCAGCAAACAACAGCAATGTAGAGCTGTGTGTGTCATTGTTGGCCATAGTTCCAGCAAACAACAGCAATGTAGAGCTGTGTGTGTCATTGTTGGCCATAGTTCCAGCAAACAACAGCAATGTAGAGCTGTGTGTGTCATTGTTGGCCATAGTTCCAGCAAACAACAGCAATGTAGAGCTGTGTGTGTCATTGTTGGCCATAGTTCCAGCAAACAACAGCAATGTAGAGCTGTGTGTGTCATTGTTGGCCATAGTTCCAGCAAACAACAGCAATGTAGAGCTGTGTGTGTCATTGTTGGCCATAGTTCCAGCAAACAACAGCAATGTAGAGCTGTGTGTGTCATTGTTAGCCATAGTTCCAGCAAACAGCAGTAATGTAGAGCTGTGTGTGTCATTGTTGGCCATAGTTCCAGCAAACAACAGCAATGTATGGCTGTGTGTGTCATTGTTGGCCATAGTTCCAGCAAACAACAGCAATGTATGGCTGTGTGTGTCATTGTTGGCCATAGTTCCAGCAAACAACAGCAATGTATGGCTGTGTGTGTCATTGTTGGCCATAGTTCCAGCAAACAACAGCAATGTAGAGCTGTGTGTGTCATTGTTGGCCATAGTTCCAGCAAACAACAGCAATGTATGGCTGTGTGTGTCATTGTTGGCCATAGTTCCAGCAAACAACAGCAATGTATGGCTGTGTGTGTCATTGTTGGCCATAGTTCCAGCAAACAACAGCAATGTATGGCTGTGTGTGTCATTGTTGGCCATAGTTCCAGCAAACAACAGCAATGTATGGCTGTGTGTGTCATTGTTGGCCATAGTTCCAGCAAACAACAGCAATGTATGGCTGTGTGTGTCATTGTTGGCCATAGTTCCAGCAAACAACAGCAATGTAGAGCTGTGTGTGTCATTGTTGGCCATAGTTCCAGCAAACAACAGCAATGTAGAGCTGTGTGTGTCATTGTTGGCCATAGTTCCAGCAAACAACAGCAATGTCGAGCTGTGTGTGTCATTGTTGGCCATAGTTCCAGCAAACAACAGCAATGTAGAGCTGTGTGTGTCATTGTTAGCCATAGTTCCAGCAAACAACAGCAATGTATGGCTGTGTGTGTCATTGTTAGCCATAGTTCCAGCAAACAACAGCAATGTAGAGCTGTGTGTGTCATTGTTAGCCATAGTTCCAGCAAACAACAGCAATGTAGAGCTGTGTGTGTCATTGTTAGCCATAGTTCCAGCAAACAACAGCAATGTAGAGCTGTGTGTGTCATTGTTAGCCATAGTTCCAGCAAACAACAGTAATGTAGAGCTGTGTGTGTCATTGTTAGCCATAGTTCCAGCAATCAACAGCAATGTAGAACTGTGTGTGTCATTGTTAGCCATACTTCCAGCAAACAGCAGCAATGTAGAGCTGTGTGTGTCATTGTTAGCCATAGTTCCAGCAAACAACAGCAATGTAGAACTGTGTGTGTCATTGCTAGCCATACTTCCAGCAAACAGCAGCAATGTAGAACTGTGTGTGTCATTGTGAGCCATAGTTCCAGCAAACAACAGCAATGTAGAACTGTGTGTGTCATTGCTAGCCATACTTCCAGCAAACAGCAGCAATGTAGAGCAGTGTGTGTCATTGTTAGCCACAATGTAGAACTGTGTGTGACATTGGAGTTGGACGAGGCTCATCTCTGCAAAATTTGACATTAGATAACTGGGTCGTGAGGGAGATAATCTATCCTTCTGTTCTTAAAGTATTGCATCAGGGTGATTTCCCCTCACCCTTATCGGAAGAGATCAGGTTTCTTTTCTTAACATTAATTGTGCAACTAGTTTTTGTCTTCTCGTGTGTGTGCGTGTGGTTGTCCGTGTATGTATGTGTACGTGCGTGCGTGTGTGTGCGAGGGCTGCTGGAGTCGCTTGAGAATAAAGAGGTTGTGCACAAGGTTGAAGAATTAGGATGTTTTCATTGAATCTTACTGTCATTAAAACAAATCCGTAAGATAAAGTTACTGCATGATGTTAAGATTTGTTCAACGGACCAGCAGGGCTCTAAGAAAGATGTCCTTTGGGTGGTATTGTTTCATTGGGTGTGTAGGAGGTGACCTGTGGTTGGTGTGTAGGAGGTGACCTGTGGTTGGTGTGTAGGAGGTGACCTGTGGTTGGTGTGTAGGAGGTGACCTGTGGTTGGTGTGTAGGAGGTGACCTGTGTTTGGTGTGTAGGAGGTGACCTGTGGTTGGTGTGTAGGAGGTGACCTGTGGTTGGTGTGTAGGAGGTGACCTGTGGTTGGTGTGTACTAGGTGACCTGTGGTTGGTGTGTAGGAGGTGACCTGTGGTTGGTGTGTAGGAGGTGACCTGTGGTTGGTGTGTAGGAGGTGACCTGTGGTTGGTGTGTAGGAGGTGACCTGTGGTTGGTGTGTAGGAGGTGACCTGTGGTTGGTATGTAGGAGGTGACCTGTGGTTGGTGTGTAGGAGGTGACCTGTGGTTGGTGTGTAGGGGGTGACCTGTGGTTGGTGTGTAGGGGGTGACCTGTGGTTGGTGTGTAGGAGGTGACCTGTGGTTGGTGTGTAGGAGGTGACCTGTGGTTGGTGTGTAGGAGGTGACCTGTGGTTGGTGTGTAGGAGGTGACCTGTGGTTGGTGTGTAGGAGGTGACCTGTGGTTGGTGTGTAGGAGGTGACCTGTGGTTGGTGTGTAGGAGGTGACCTGTGGTTGGTGTGTAGGAGGTGACCTGTGGTTGGTGTGTAGGAGGTGACCTGTGGTTGGTGTGTAGGAGGTGACCTGTGGTTGGTGTGTGGGAGGTGACCTGTGGTTGGTGTGTAGGGGGTGACCTGTGGTTGGTGTGTAGGAGGTGACCTCTGGTTGGTGTGTAGGAGGTGACCTGTGGTTGGTGTGTAGTAGGTGACCTGTGGTTGGTGTGTAGGAGGTGACCTGGGGTTGGTGTGTAGGAGGTGACCTGCGGTTGGTGTGTAGGAGGTGACCTGTGGTTGGTGTGTAGGAGGTGACCTGTGGTTGGTATGTAGATAGTGACTTGTGATTGGTGGAGGTCTGCAGTTGGTGTAGATAATACACAAATGAAACAATGTATGGATGAATGTGTTTGTTAAAGAGTTAGGGCTCAATTTTTATCTTGAATGAATTTTTTTTTATTTTTTGCCGTGACTAAATCGTGTGTCTGGGTGACTAGATGTTTGTCTGGGTGACTAGATGTTTGTCTGGGTGACTAGATGTTTGTCTGGGTGACTAGATGTTTGTCTGGGTGACTAGATGTTTGTCTGGACGACTAGATGTTTGTCTGGGTGATTAGATGTTTGTCTGGGTGACTAGATGTTTGTCTGGACGACTAGATGTTTGTCTGGGTGATTAGATGTTTGTCTGGGTGACTAGATGTTTGTCTGTGTGACTAGATGTTTGTCTGGACGACTAGATGTTTGTCTGGGTGATTAGATGTTTGTCTGGGTGACTAGATGTTTGTCTGGGTGACTATATGTTTGTCTGGGTGACTAGATGTTTGTCTGGGTGACTAGATGTTTGTCTGGGTGACTAGATGTTTGTCTGGGTGACTAGATGTTTGTCTGGGTGATTAGATGTTTGTCTGGGTGACTAGATGTTTGTCTGGACGACTAGATGTTTGTCTGGGTGACTAGATGTTTGTCTGGGTTACTAGATGTTTGTCTGGGTGACTAGATGTTTGTCTCGAATACATTTAGAATGCATTTTCTATGATACTTTCAATTGACAATAGAAGATTTCTTTACGTCATTATTCGTATATGGTTTTACACTTGACACTGGAAGCTGAATGCTGGACACTGAACCAATGTTCACTCTAAGATTCGTTGGTCCGTGTGCAAGTTATAAAATCTTGTGTGCAAAGTTGCACAGCATACATTTTTTGGTGCAAAATTTTACAAACTTTTCTGCGTGGTAATTCTAAACTTCTGGGCGGCGTCCGTCAGATTTCTGCACGCCGCGCAAACACGCAGCTTATAGGGAACATTGCACTGAACGCCATCCTTTGTCCAGCTGGCCAAACTAACGAAACTCAGGATACAAAACTTGTTATTCCCTCGTCCAGAAACTTATCCCAGACATACGCGAGTGACCAAGGGGACGCGTGGTGACCACGGTCCAAACGTCAAGGGTTGATGAACGACAAGCTTTGAAACTGGCCGGCAAAACAATGAGAGGGGACATGCTGGTGGGCAGTCGGGGTATAATAGAGGAGGGGGCTGTAGACATGAGAAGTGAGATCCTCTGATGATACGGGCGAGTGGGCAGGTCGTATGTTAATGTTGGTCAGACAAGCAGGCCACGAGGAAGGTGACCATTAGGTCGGACAGCAGCTTTTGATTAGAATCCGGAGTCGTTTACAGACCCGGCGCCGAACTGGGAGTCACGTTGTCAGGGAACATGGAACTCAATAGGGGAACTTTGATGCTACATGGCGAGAAATTTGTATGAAACATGGGAACAAAGAATAGATCAGTGGTTCTGTTGTTTGAAATTTGGGTGTTTAAATCGTCAAGTTGACTGTGTTAATTTGTATTATAAAGCAGTCCATTCAAATTGTGACGTTAATAGTAGATTCGAACATAAATAATATGTTTTTAATGACGTCACTGATATTCCACTAATAGACGATCCCAATAAACAACTGATTTAATATTATTACTTTTACAATAATATCCTTATATTAAAATGAAACCCCGCTATCGCTTGAACGTGTCGGTACCATATTTCTTCAGTCAACACTCTGATTGCTTCAGTTTTTAACAACACTGCTAACACCAAGGTACCTAGCATCTACATCACATTAAAATCGCCCAGATCAGTTGTTACATTTGGTGGTAGATAAGCGTGCGTGGGGTACATACATATTTTAGCGATTATTTTCAACCGGTTTTCAATCAATTGTTTATTTTAATTTTACCTCCATCACCCTTCACAGTGTATATTGAAAAATATTAGCAAATATACTAAGATTTACATGGAACGTGTTTATCTTTAAATGCTGTATTAGTCTCCTTCTTAAATTACACTATGTAACATATTTTCACTTTTGTTCTGTTCCTGAGTTGAAAGTGTGTTTTCCTACCCCGTTAGGTCTAGAACAGAAATCGTTGTTATTCCAGTAAAACTTTGCTTCTGTGACCGGGACAATGAAATTTTTTTTAAATCGCGTGTTTTCGAGATAATTCTCGATTTGCGTTCAATGCCGAGCTTCCTCCGTGAACTGCTAGATTTGTCCAGATGTTTCTACAATTCTCCTGAACACTATAGAACGTTCAAAAAACTTCCAGAACTTTCGAGAAACTCTCATAACTTTCTAGAACGTTCTTGAATGTTTCAAAAGTAGCTGTACAAGTATAAAAGCACAGGTGTCTCGAACCAAGATTCCAATTCGTGTTATTGCAGACTGAAAGGATAACGATTCGTAGATGAAGATAAGTTATTTATTTGATATGGCATCAAGAGGTTGTTTGCATCCAGCTGATTCATTCTGCTATGCGTGCGGACAATGCATAAAGACAAGAGCGAAAATGTATTCCGTGGAAGCAAGTCGTATAATGTGCGAGGCTACAAGGCACACTTCGGCGTGCCGGTCGGTGCGAGGCCTACAAGACATACTTCGGCGTGCCGGTCGGGAACCAAGGGAAATCTTGGGCACCGTGTTTCACATGCGAATATTGCAAGAAAACACTTGAAGGTAAACTGAACAGTTTGCTTCTTGCTTAGATGTGTTTAAATTTATTGTTTAAAAAAAATAATGCTTTAGATCTGCCAGTTCCGACTCCTCCTAGACGGCATCGGCCATCTTCGGGGAGACAGCAGCAAGTCAGTCAGCGAGGCAGGTACTGGAGATATGAACTAAGATTCTGCAGATGAAGTTGGATATAGAAAGCCGTACTTCCCTAACTAGAAAGACGTGAACGATTTAATTAAGGACCTCGGGCTTACGAAATCGAATGCTGAGCTTCTGATATCCAGGCTCAAACAGTGGAACTTGGTTGATGATAGCGTACAAGTCACGAATCAGAGAAACCGACATCAAAGATTCTCCAACTTCTTCAGTCAGCGTGATGGGCTGTGCTCCTGCAACGATGTTGCCGGTCTATTCCAGGCTATAGGTATCGCATGTAATCCTATTGAATGGCGCCTACACATAGACAGTTCATCCCGGAGTCTCAAAGCCTTGTTGCTTCACAAAGGAAACAACTACCCGTCTCTCCCGATGGCCCACTCTGTGCATCTCAAAGAGGACTACACCAGTGTCAAAATGTTGCTGAGTGCATTAAAGTATGACGACTACGGATGGGAGGTCATCGTTGACTTCAAAATAATATCATTCCTCATGGGCCTTCAAGGAGGTTTCACGAAATTTCCTTGTTTCCTCTGTCTTTGGGACAGCCGTGACACTAAGGCGCATTATCGTACAAAAGGACTGGCCACAACGGACCGAGTTTGTTTGTTGCGGAAGAGCAATGTGAAGTGGGCAGCCGCTGATAGAACCTCATAAAGTGCTTATGCCACCGCTGCACATCAAGTTAGGCCTCATGAAGCAATTGTTTGTCACTGCTCTTGAAAAGAAGTCAGAAGCATTTGAATACCTCCAAGATCATTTTCAAAAGCTGTCCGAGGCTAAGGTCAGGGCTGGTATATTCGTGGGACCACAGATCAAGAAGATCATAGAATGTGAGGATATCGCAAAGCTGTTGAACAGGACGGAGAGAGCGGCTTGGAGCAGTTTCGTTGCAGTTGTTCAGGGCTTCCTAGGTAATCACAAAGCTGAAAACTATGTGAAGTTGGTGCAGACTCTCATAAAGAATTACGCCAAAATGGGATGTAGAATGTCTC
The DNA here is from genome assembly GCA_944989445.1 of Ampullaceana balthica. NCBI lineage: Eukaryota > Metazoa > Mollusca > Gastropoda > Lymnaeidae > Ampullaceana > Ampullaceana balthica. The sequence goes on from CALYLW010000025.1 coordinate 92,875, forward strand.
TGAAAGTCCATATCCTTGATTCGCATCTCGACAAATTCAAGGAGAATATGGGCGCTTACTCCGAGGAGCAAGGCGAGCGATTTCATCAAGATATATTGGACTTTGAACGTCGTTACCAAGGACAGTATAACGAAAACATGATGGGGGACTACATTTGGGGGCTACTTCGAGAGAGTGATTCACAGTACAATCAGTAAATCTAGAAAATCTACACATTTCTGAACCCTGTTGAGTGGTTTCCGACTGTGTTTGTCTATTCTTTATGCAATTTTTGTTTTTACCTGATCATAATGACGAAAATGAAGAAAAATCGTTCTTTTTCACACACACACACACACACAAAGAATTTTCTTCGTGCTGTTGTCGTGTAAGCAAAGTTTATGTTTAATGAAGTCATTTTTTCACATACTTTAGACATAAGCAATCAATATATATAATTTGCAATGTATGTTACGTCTGTCTGTCTGTCTGTCTGTCCGTGACGCTAATAATTTTAGAAAGCAGCGCACCAAAAATAACTCTTTTCGAACGTTCCGTAAAAATTGTTCAATATGAAAATAAATGATAAAATAAAAATAAATAAAATAAATGAAAGTTCTGTATTACAATATTTTTTATTCTGATGTGTATTTTTTCAAAATAAATAGATTTCAGCTTAAATATATTTATTTTAAAAACGTCCGTCATTTTTGACGGGTAATACACTAGTTGAAATATAACACTTAGAATCTAGGAACAAAAATTGTGTTACATAGTGTTATCATTAGTAGCGGGGCCGCTATGGCAGGTCGGGATATACACTAGCAATGGCTATGGCACAATCTCCACATGTAAAAGGTACAGGCCTGAAATTTGTGAGGACCCCTGATCTACACCTTCATCTCGTGACGCACTTCACCTTTTGTTAACTGGAAGAGTCCCTGATCCCTGATCTAAGGTTCACCTGACAAGGTCATGTAGGTAGCAGCACCTGCATCTGCAGTAGACATGCGCGCGTGCTGGTCACTTGACCAACTCTGTCTGACCCCAGTGGACCATCAAGTCGTACAGACCAGGACATGTCAGCCACTCAGGGAGCCTTTCATTCTACTTTTGACATTTAATCTACCATTAACGACCGGTCTTTTGTGTTTTCTTTTTCTTAACTGGCTTTTATTTATTTATTTTTTTAAACATAAGAAACTCTCGATGGCATCTCTTTTGTCGAGTTATTGTTCAACCGTCGGTGCAGCTTACCGCCCTGCACGTTTTTTTTTCTTCCTTCCGTTAGCCATTGTCTATTTACCCAGACAAAAAAAAGTCGACTTTCCGGTATGAATGGGGACATCACTTGTACAGACCCTTATTAAGTCCCCTGATTCGTATAGCTATAATTAGCCAGGATTTTTGAATGTCTATGACCCGGTCACGTGAAATTTTGCACCTAGTTTTTGATTGGCCGAGCAGACGTTTGGCGTTGTTTTATGAGTGTTGAGGACAGCATGGACGGTGCAAAGTGTCCGGGCTGTGGGGTTTGTCTGTGCTTTATTGAACTTGGTCGTTTGTTGGGACTGTATTGATATAAGGGTGGAATAGAATAGACGGGGGGTGGGGGTGGGGGTACTGAAGGGAAATAATGACAATGGGTGTGAAGCCGAGGGCGTGGGGGCGGGACGGGGAGAGGGAGGATGGCGCTGGGGCCAATCTTAAGTGGCCTGAAAATACAATATAGACGTACATCATTATAGGGGGTCGCGATCAAAAGAATATTTTTAAAAAAATAATTTTTTATTATTAATTTTTTTTTCTTTGTGGAGAGATGTAATTAAACTTCAGTGGATAACGATTATTATCCATACACAAATGTTCTTGCTTACCACCACCTGCAATCAACATTTTGAGAACCTCTCACTCTCAGTGTACCCCATCTCCATGCAATCTCCCCTAACCCCCAAACCTGTCAAAATGTTATTTTTATAAATAACAAAGCCAAGTTTGTTTGTTGAGTGGGGCTTGATGTATTGTCTCAGTGTGGATAAACTTGATGATATAGATATCAGTGGCTGCCAGACCTGGTCGGCTAAATGACTCGGAAAGTCGTGTCCGAAACATGGTCAACAGAAACTGACCCCCCTACTCGTGGACACTGTCTCTGATTTCTGTATTGACATTGACATTCTGGTACATGATTTGGGGGGGGGTTGGGAGGAGGGGGGATCCCATCATATACAACTGTCAGTCACTGCGCATCTGTTCGTGTTGATGATGAAGATGGTGTTAGGCATAATTGGAGGACCAGGTCTTTCACTTCTTATAATTGAAAGTTGAAAGTTAACATTTTGATTATCAAACAATTCTGAGTAGTTTCAATTAGAGCACCGTGATTGTTTGTGATTAGTGCACTGTGATTGTTTGTGATTAGTTCATATTGATTGTTTGTGATTAGTGCACTGTGATTGTTTGTGATTAGTTCATATTGATTGTTTGTGATTAGTTCATATTGATTGTTTGTGATTAGTGCACTGTGATTGTTTGTGATTAGTGCACTGTGATTGTTTGTGATTTGTGCAACTTGATTGTTTGTGATTAGTGCAGCTTGATTGTTTGTGTGTGATTAGTGCACCTTGGTTGTGTGTGATTAGTGCACCTTGGTTGTGTGTGATTAGTGCACATTGGTTGTGTGTGATTAGTGCACATTGGTTGTGTGTGATTAGTGCACCTTGGTTGTGTGTGATTAGTGCACATTGGTTGTGTGTGATTAGTGCACAATGGTTGTGTGTGATTAGTGCACATTGGTTGTGTGTGATTAGTGCACCTTGGTTGTGTGTGATTAGTGCACATTGGTTGTGTGTGATTAGTGCACATTGGTTGTGTGTGATTAGTGCACATTGGTTGTGTGTGTGTGATTAGTGCACATTGGTTGTGTGTGATTAGTGCACCTTGATTGTTCGGGATTAGTGCATTGTGATTATTTAATCAAGTCCACCGAAAATGTATGGGAGACGATCACCATTGTGGTGAGTTTGTCTGAATAATCTAAAGATACAGATCAATCTTGGCCAGTCTTTCAATTTTATGTACGTAATTAATATACACAAGACAGAGTTGAACAGATCGTGGCACGAAGGGGATGTTTGTTGGGGACAAAATAGAATGAACAGAATTAACCCATAAACTCACTGCATTTGGCTAACTTAGTCACTTAATAATATAATAGAGTTATAAGTAGTTATAACTACATCGGAAATCCTTTTTTAATTAATTTTTTTCAGGCTGATTGCCATGGGGTGCCACGGGGTGGTGCCACGAGCTGTATATCTCGTTTAGGACGCGCGAGGGTGATCAGCTCTGTCCCGACATGACGGTATCAAGTATCACACCCACTCCACCCCCACCCCCCCCCCTCAATTACAAGTGGACGTACGTAGAGTGTCCGACCGTTAATTGCCTTCTGCACGCGCAGTCCGCTGGATGACCCCAGGGGGGGCGCTTATCTCCGGTAGACATCTGCTGGTCATCTAGGTAAATAGATGTGTCGGGCACCTGCCCCAGACCTACGGTCCACTGCCGGACATCCCTGACTTATATCAAACCCGTGGACATGAGTGGCCACTACCGGTCCTCAAAAACTGACCGCGTTCATCAGAAGTGCCCGCCCCCTTGGATTATGGGTAGGATTAGAGACGATATGGAATTTTAATTCCACCCCTCCTCCTCACACCCCCCCCCCACACACGCACAATCAACGCTGTTAGAAGAAAAAGTGAAGTTGGCCTCGGACTACTAATATTTCTGGACGGTTCTGTTTCCATCGGTCGTCTAACATCCTTTCTATATTCTATTTCATAATTATTAAAAAAAAACCATTGGTGGTACACATAAGCTTGTTTTTATCAGTCAAAGAAATGTTAGTTTGCCATTCCACAAATTTAAGTTAGAAAAATGTGTGTTTTGAGTGCAGTTTTGAAGGCCTTTAAAAATATGAGAGATGTTTCTCTAAATGTCTTAGTGCGCGCCTTTATGAACAAAAATAATATGCGTGTCTACAGATGAGCGTACCTGACGAGAGTGTGAGTAGGCAGAGAGAAGTTCGGTAAGATAGGAAGGGCAAGAGTCAGAAAAGAAGTTGTGGCAGAGAACGGACAGTTTGTATTCAGTTGCTTCTTGTACACGAAACACTTGAATTGAATGAAGAAGAGGAATGATGTGATCGTGAACTAGCGTAGCAGCTAAATTTTGAATTGTTTAGCTTTTCGATGTGTTCTTTTGGTGAACCTAGAACCGGTGCCGGTCCGCGGGCCATCCGCTGCCGGTCCGCAGATGTTCTCAAAAAAAGGACCGAACAAATTGTCAGTGCAGGGAAAATAGTGCACCGGTCCCTGGTGCAATGGAGAAAATTCCTGCCGGTCCGCCATACTAAAAAGTTTGAGAAGCACTGCCCTAGAGAAGCCAGTTACATAATCAAGACGAGACAGAACTATATGAAAATCTTTAGAGTTCTTTCCAGTGTTGCCAGTGTACTTTGGAATAATTCATCAAATTCAAATACTTTGTAAAGATAATATTTTTTATAATATATTCTACCGGAAGAATTAAGGAGTTTTTATTATAAAGGAAATTCCGTTGAGTATATCTCTACTTTGAAACTATCTTCATAATAGTTCAAACTAATTCAAATTTGAGAATCACTGGTCTTTGATATTCCACGTTTCTGTTTTCTGGGAAGTTTGTGGAATGTCTTTTTTTTCCCTCGCACTATTTAATTGAAGGGACTACACGGTGACGAGCATTAATACACGCGTTGGGTGTAAGAAGGTCGGCCATTATGTTTGATGGATGGGAGCCCGCCTGTCTGACGTTCCTCAGCTACCTATTCATTGTGTGGTCAAGACATGACACGTCGGACCTTGATATCAGCCGATGGTCACTCAGGCCTGGACTGATTCATGGAGCACTGTAATTAAAACAGTTGTTTGAAACGGTCAGCTTGGACATCGTGTGGTTTGACCATCTCGCCGATGAATGAAATTTTCATTTTCTGAAATATGAGAGTTGATGAATATTTCAGGAGATTATTTCTTTTCAACAAGATAGTTGTGGGCAGAGATCATTCATCATTCAGATTCGACCTACGCTACTGTAGACTCTCTTTGTTTGTTAGTTTGGTTTGTAAGAATGTTTGGAGAGTGTGGAGAGTAAAAACACTTTTCTTATTCCATTAGCAAGAACAAACACATACCAGTTCTCGTCCTTGTCGTCCGGAATTCGGACGTGGCATGGGTTGCCTCTGAGGAAACCAGGAAAATCAACATTCCATCAACTTTTAAAACGTTAATGCAAATGCAAAACTAGACATAAATTATGTATAAGCTTAGGACGCAATAATCTCCTGTATAGAAGGGGCGTCTGTGACAGGTAAGATAAGAGTTTGGTGTTTTAAGATTGATAAGAATGACAAGATGTAGACATATTTTGACGATGAGAGAGCTTTCCTCTTCAAAACAGACTGCGTAAATCAATAATTTCATAGACATGATTTAATCAATTTTATACTTGGCGCAATTGCTAGTTGAACATAGCATAATCTCAAATAAGCATGTTATTTCCATTTAAAATGTTTAAAAAAAACAAAAAACAACATAAAACATATCCATTGGACTTCAAAGAAATATGGTACCATTCTAAAACAGAAACACAGCTTACACCAGGTAAAAGTTTACACTAATATACTTGGTCAATGGTAAGAGTACACTTACCAACACTAGATCACTGTACACATCTCATTCATTAGATGAGCTTAAAACATGCCATATGCTGGTCAGTGTACACAAACTGATCAAGTGTACAAATCTTGTGTGTCCACCATTACCTGCGTCAACCGTTACCTGTGTACACCATAAACTGTGTCCACCATTACCTGTGTCAATCGTTACCTGTGTCAACCATTACCTGTGTCAATCGTTACCTGTGTACACCATAAACTGTGTCCACCATTACCTGTGTCAATCGTTACCTGTGTAAACCATAACTTGTGTCAACCAGTAACTGTGTCAACATTACCAGTGTCAACCATTACCTTGTGTCAATCGTCACTGGAGATTTTCTTCAGTGCTGGGTATCGGAACTAGACCTGCCAGCCGATTTTTTTTAAATTTCGGCTGGCTGACATAATTTTTCAGCTGATATCCGGATTTTAAAATTTCGGCTGGCTGACATAATTTTTCGGCTGATATCCGGATTAGCCTGATTACTCCGTACATTGACATGGTAGCTGATTTTCGGCTGATTACGAAATATTCGTAAACATCATCCAGGGCTGTTCCAGCAAGTGTTACAGGTGCCGGTATGTTGAGAGATGGGCAATTAATTTTGAAAAAGTCAACAAAACTATCTTTAGCCACATTTTCAAAGGCGAGCAAGTCTCTTCAGAACCAGATAACGATATCTCTTGTCAGTTCATGACTTGATGTTGCCTGACATTGACTGTTGCCTTCTCCATACTTACGGAAATATCCCAAAATTTTATTTGACTTTCCTTGACTTTTGTACTAACACATTGTGCTTGACACTTAAGTGAAGATTCATATTGCCACTTGATGTAATTGCGGAAAAATTGGTTACTTTTGAAATGTTACCCTTGTCATACAATGACTGCTGAGCAGTGAGACACAGCTGACAATAAACTCGATCTTCGTCTACATCTCTTCCATCAGCAGAGAACAGGCCAACAAAATATTTCCAGCATTGTGCTTTAGAATTTCCATGTAGGCTAGGCGGTTTAGGTTTTACTTGTAGGTTTTTAATGAACTGCCTCTCTTCCCGGTTTAGATGACATTTGCTGACATTTGAGTTCACCTAAAATCATCATATAGTCATAAAGAATTGTTACATTAGAAATGGTGTAACGTAAAAAGGTAATCCTGCAGTCTTAGCACGTATATAATTTCACTGCGAATTTTAATTTTCTCGTGAGAACTTTCGTTTATTCTAAAAATGCAATCGATCTTAAAACGGAACGCAATGAAACCAAAAACATTACGTTACGGCGGCTCGTTCATTTTTCGGCGGATTTACGAAGAACAAAATATGGCGGCTAATGCGGCGCGCAGCATATTTTCCGGCGGATTTTTGGCGGACGAAAATTTTGCGGCATATTCGGCGCGCGGCGTCGGCTGAGGGGTCTAATCGGAACAAAGCTAGTTGAACATAAAACTATGCTTGTTGAAATTAACTATTCCAGTGTAATAGATCTATGCTTATAGTTGAATAGAACTATACAACTCAAATAAAAATATTGTATTTAAATATAAAGCAATGCCAGCGGTATAGAGCTATGCTAGTTGAATGGAATATTGCCATGGAGTGGAAGAGATCTCTATATATATAATACTTTAATCAAAGAACAATACCAATAGAACAGAGATTACCTTGAATAAAGAGTTGCTAGTTTATAGTTAAATAGGACTCTCCTGGCTGAAGAGACATTTAACCAATTAAAGAGACGTATGCTAATTGATCAAATTCAATCGTGTGTTGTGCTAAGTTCCCCAGCAGTTTGAATGCCACGCAGCGGGTCTCTGTAGTCGGTATATTGACACAATACGTGACAACAAAGCCTTGATCTTTTCATGAGCGGCTCATTCCCCGCTATAGTCACCGTGTGATCCACCTCTCACATTCAGCCATTGGTCAGCATGGGTTTTAAATCTACCAGATGGGACAAGTAAAGCAAGTTGGGGTGAAAAAATCAACACGAGAGTCTATGAATATGATGTGTGGTGTATGTCTGCAGGGGCGTGGGAGTGGGGGGCTAGGGGATGGAAGACCCAGCAAGTAGGCGTTGTTATTTAACAGGATTTTTTTTTAAAACAGGAGAATAGAAGCGTGAAACGGACGCGTGGAGTGGAAGCGTGGAATGGACGCTGTAAGATAAAAGGAATAAAAGCTCAAACCTGTGGCACGAGCCACCCACACGCCTTGAATGGGATTGGATGAACGCGTGGAGGTGAGGCTATAACGAGGGCCAGATGGGAGCCGCGTTCAAATAAGGAAATAGTGGTGGGGGTGGGGCTGGAAGGGATAACTAACTAGATGCGGATGTGCCCAATTAGCGCTCATTTTGAGCTCTTGTTTTCTTTTGGTTGGATTTGTCTTTTGTTTCTTTAAAAAAATTATCTCTCATATTTTTAGTCCAGATTTTAAAAGCATTTTTTAAAACTTTGAATCGTGTTATTTATGTTGCATTGCTAAGAGAATTTAAAAAAATTAAAAACTTGCCCCTATTCGAATTTGTTATTATCAATTAGAAGAATCTAAAAATGATATTGAATTAAATCTATTTGAAGAAAATATTATTTGCTAAATCTGAATGAATTCGTACGTTTTTGTGGATTATTGATCATGTTAGTGGAAGGTGGATTACATTGATATATTTTTTAATATATTAAGTTTGCTGATTAGATTAAGAGTTTGCTGATTAGATTAAGAGTTTGTTGATTAGATTAAGAGTGTGTTGATTAGATTAAGAGTTTGTTGATTAGATTAAGAGTTTGTTGATTAGATTAAGAGTTTGTTGATTAGATTAAGAGTTTGTTGATTAGATTAAGAGTTTGTTGATTAGATTAAGAGTTTGTTGATTAGATTAAGGGTTTGTTGATTAGATTAAGAGTTTGTTGATTAGATTAAGATTTTGTTGATTAGATTAAGAGTTTGTTGATTAGATTAAGGGTTTGTTGATTAGATTAAGAGTTTGTTAATTAGATTAAGAGTTTGGTGATTACTTTGGTTGTTTGTGGTCGTAATTAATAACAAAAGTATTTACTAAACTTGAAAGTTATTGAAGTAGTTAAGATGGGGTTTTTCTATGCTGGGACGTTACGGACTACAGTAGTGGTACTACTTTCTACTGAAGTGATGCTACTTACTATAATAGTGTTGCTACTTTCTATAATAGTGGTGTTACTTTCTACAAAAGTAGTGCTACTTACTACAGTATGGTGCTACTTTCTAAAGTAGTTGTGCTGCTCTTACTTGTCTGACTTTCTACTGTCTTCATTCCCCCATAAAAAGTGCTGAAATAAATATTTTAAAATAAACCTATTTATGGAGTCTCAATCAACGGTTCTCTGTTAGACTTATCTTGTGATAGAGAGACTACACGCGTCAGCAAACTGTTCAGTGGTTTGTTCGATGCTGTGTTTTGTCTATCGCTGGTTCCAAAACTGTTTTGGGCTTTAGGACAAAATTTATTTATTTGTTGGCGCGTGATTGCCTTGCTAGTGGTGATTAGTGATGTGTGTTTGTGTGACAAAAACAATTTCTCCCTGCCAAACAGATCTGTTGTAGTCTAACACTTTGGCAAAAGTAGACGTAGCAATTACAGCTGGCACAAAATTTCAACGAAATGGTCAGGGTGTCAAAGATTGAATGCTGCCCCCCCCCCACCACGGAACTGGATATGATGAAAGCTATAACGGAAGAGCTTTGATAATCCGTGAAATGGCCAGGAATGCTGGTCTTGAAAGGCCGGACATTGTTTGATGTCTGTGTCGATAGACATCAGGTGTCGGGGTGGGGCACGCGCCACAAAGGAAAGGCTACTCGTCCTGACCAGGTTCATAAAAGTGTGGCTGGAAACAAGCAGGTCACTGAGTGGATTAGTGGCATTTGCGTGTGTGTGTGTGTATGTGTGTGTGTGTGTGCGGGGGTGGGGGAGTATTGTGGGAGACGGGATGTGGGAAGTGTGGGTGGGGGGAGAATGGGGCAAGGTCTGAAATAAGACGACAAGAGGGATGGACTGTCATTAGGAGGGGCTATAACTGGACAATTAACTAACTGCTTCAGGCGGGATAGTCTCCCCCTGGCTGAATAGAGGGGTCAGAGGATGTGAGAGGAGGGGGTATTTAGATACAATCGCATATCATAATTCGTCCATATACGACCTTGACCCTCCACCTACACGTGGTACTGATCACGTGACGTAGAGTATGATGAAGGAAATATCAAATGAAAGGAAACCAAAAAATGACGTGTATCATCACTTGACAACCATCTGAGTAGACAACCATCTGAGTAGGCAACCGTCTGAATAGACAACCGTCTGAGTAGAGCAACCGTCTGAATAGACAACCATCTGAGTAGGCAACCATCTGAGTAGGCAACCATCTGAGTAGACAACCGTCTGAATAGACAACCATCTGAGTAGACAACCATCTGAATAGACAACCATCTGAATAGACAACCATCTGAATAGACAACCATCTGAGATAGACAACCATCTGAATAGACAACCATCTGATTAGACAACCATCTGAGTAGACAACCATCTGAGTAGGCAACCATCTGAGTAGGCAACCATCTGAGTAGGCAACCATCTGAGTAGGCAACCATCTGAGCATGCCGCCGTCTGACTTCAAGACTTTTGTTTATTTCCATCACTAACAAAACTCAAACACTCTTCAAACAATATCAAGAGAACAACGCTCACATTACGATACAGTATCTCAAAAACATATTCCAAACATTTACCAAATTCAGATGAACCCAAATGAAGGTCCGCGTGTATTCATCAGAAGATGGGGGATCCCTGATTTAAACGAATTTAGACTGACACAACACATCTGTAAACGGGTCGTTAGGATCAAAGTTTTCTGTGTCACAGACTAATAGATGACGTCATTAATGAGTGTGAAAATGGGGGAGGGGGGAATTATCACCATTCACCTGAAACTTTGAAACTACATTCAGCTTGAGTTATCCTTCTTTATTTGGGCGGATATCCAACGAGGCCGTATGATTTATTAATTTTACTCTACAAGGACCAGTACGGTATTCGGACATCTGTTATCGGAACATCAGTTATTCGGTCATCTGTTATCCGGACATCAATAACCAGGCGTTTGGTTATCTGCCTGGTTATTTAAGTGAAGCTGAAAGAAACACATGACTTGGAGATTTGATTGGGACCAAAGCCGAACACACTACAATATTAAACACATCACAAGGTTAAACACATCAACATTAAAAACATCCCAAGGTCAAACAAATCATAACGTTTTAACAAAACATTGAACCTTCTTCTATTGGACCTTCTTCTATTAGACCTTCTTCTATTGGACCTTCTATTGGACCTTCTTCTATTGGACCTTCTTCTATTGGACCTTCTTCTATTGGACCTTCTTCTATTGGATCTTCTTCTATTGGACCTCTACTATTGGACCTTCTTCTATTGGACCTTCTACTATTGGACATTCTTCTATTGAACCTTCTACTATTGGACCTTCTACTATTAGACCTTCTTCTATTGGTCCTTCTTCTATTGGGCGTTTTACTTTTAAAACTTCTACTAGTGGACCTTCTATAAACTGATGGACATTCTAACATTGTATACTCGGCCATTTCTCTTTTCGTGCCTCCCTTTAGTTGAGCTCATAGTATTACATCTAACAGGAGAACAGTATCAAAGGTAAGACTTCAATCAATAAAGCGACGTTACTCTTGCTGCTCACCAAAGATGCGTCACCGTCTCGATGAATGTCCTTGATGGCAAGGGTCAATTGGTCCTCTCTTTGGGCCACGTCGACTGCCGACAAAAGGGACGAGTGCCAGGTCCACATACATTGTGAGCTTCGAAAGTGTGCCAAACACCTCAAAAAACAATGGGGCTCCCAGTAGCCTCGTCCTGGGTGTCAAAAACATTTCATTCTCAAACTACATGTTATCTCCCTTGAGTTGATTTCTTTTTGAAAGTGAAGAGTGGGGGGAAAAAATCAAATAACGACCGGACGATCGCCTTTGGGCATTTTCGTCGGCTTCCGTTTTGTGTATGAAATTTATGAAGTTGGAACAAAATTTTAATAAAGAAGAAATGAGGTCGCTGCGAGGGAGGCGACTCCGATCTGAGCTTTGTTCCTGGATAATTACTGCCCCTGCCAGATGGCTGTCCGGAGCTAATCAGCGGGGACATAACTCGTGGGCCAATGCTGCAAATGAACAGACCCACAAAGACAATGGCCGGCAGACAGGAAAAGTAAGGATGCGTTCTGGTCATGTGAGAACCAGGATGATTCATTCAGAGATTTATGGGAGTATATGGAAATTGACAGACTTGAGTACAGACTTGAGTACAGACTTGAGTACAGACTTGAGTACAGACTTGAGTACAGACTTGAGTACAGACTTGTGTACAGACTTGAGTACAGACTTGAGTACAGACTTGAGAGCATGAAGAGATTCTACCAACACATTCAGTAGGGATAATGAAAGGTTAGATTTATTGCAGCCAGTATGGTCAACATGGTATAGTTATCAACACAGTATCAACCACAGGGTATAGTTATCAACTTATTATCAACCACAGGGTATAGTTATCAATACAGTATCAACCACAGGGTATAGTTATCAATACAGTATCAACCACAGGGTATAGTTATCAATACAGTATCAACCACAGGGTATAGCTATCAACTTATTATCATCCGCAGGGTATATTTATCAACATAATATCAACCACAAGCATGGGCGTAGGGAAGGGGGGCAAGGGGGGCATTTGCCCCCCCTACATTTGAGAAATTTTAAAAAAATTTATTAAATGCATTAATAAATGTTGTATTTTAACTATTACAGTACTAATTTGTAAGTCTTATTAATTTCTAAGGCTTTTTTCAACCCTTATTTTATACTGAACTTGAATTTAATTGAAAATTGTACCTGTATGGCATTGCCAGTTAAAATTTTTAAAAAGTGGGATTGTTTTGCCCCCCCCCCTGGAAAAATTCCTTGCGACGCCCATGACCACAAGGTATAGTTATCAAAACAGTATCAACAACAGGGTATAGTTATCAACTTATTATCAACCGCAGGGCAGAGTTATTAACACAATATCAACCAATTATTATCATCCGCAGGGTATAGTTATCAATACAGTATCAACCACAGGGTATAGCTATCAACTTATTATCATCCGCAGGGTATATTTATCAACACAATATCAACCACAAGGTATAGTTATCAACACAATATCAACCACAAGGTATAGTTATCAACACAATATGAACCACAAGGTATAGTTATCAACACAGTATCAACCACAAGGTATAGTTATCAACACAGTATCAACAACAGGATATAGTTATCAACTTATTATCAATCGCAGGGTATAGTTATTAACACAGTATCAACCACAGGGTACAGTCAGGGGCGGATTCAGACTGCACGGGGCCCTTGGCTGCAATTCAAACTGGGGCCCTATCCAGCTAGCGTCCCTTTAAATAAAATGATTGCTTGCAGCTAATATAAGACTGTAATTTGTAACTAAATAGTCCATTGGTTCCTTGTTCATAATTTGTCTGTACTCCGGGATCGGATTCATCAAAAAACCGAACACAAAAAAATAACTGTTTGCCAGAAAACTAAAAATGAGTGTAAAAAGATAATGTAAAAAAAAAGACAAATGAAAAAAAAATGCCCCCGCTGGGAATCGAACCCAATATCGCTTGCTCTAGAAGACTCACATTGCCACATGACCATGAGATCCCATCGAACTTAAAAAAGTTAAAAGATATAAATAGCATTCATTAATATCTTCTCTTATTGAGCCAATCAAATTAAGTTTTTCGATACTGAGGCTATCGGGTCCGAATAGCGATCAGATTAATAGATAAGATTTTATTTATTTATTTAAATAAATGATATTTTTAGGGATTCATGCAAACATCTGTTCACCTTTATTATAAATTATACTAAATTTGGGGGCCCCTAAATCATCGGGGCCCCTGGCTTTAGCCCGTTCATCCACCCCCCCCCTTAATCCACCATAGGGTACAGTTATCAACACAGTATCAACCACAGGGTATAGTTATCAACACAGTATCAACCACAGGTTATAGTTATCAACACAGTATCAACCACAGGGTACAGTTATCAACACAGTATCAACCACAGGGTATAGTTATCAATACAGTATCGGCTAAAATATTGTATTGAAACTACGTCAATAATTGAGAGACCTACTGGGGAGTGAGAAGAAAGCAAGAAGAAAATACATGTTTAAAAAGTTAGCCGCATTCAAAATTTACAATTTTCTTTTTCTAACTATGAAATTGATCTCACTCCTAGCAATGTAAAAAAGAATAGGGCTGCGGAAATTAACGATTAATTTCTCATTAATCGTAAAAAGAAAATTTAACGATTATATTATTTTTTAACGATTAATCAACACATCACTTACAAATTATTGGAAGTCAAAAAATTAAAAATAAAAATAGTGGCCGATAAATAATAATCTTCTGTATAGAAGGAGCGTCTGTAAACAGATAAGATAATAAATTTCCTGATGATTACAGGAACATTTTGGGTTTAAACTATTGACTGAGGGAAATGTTAAAATGTTGATAAAGTTTGCCTACCATGGTTCTAACACTTCGCCTACTTATCAAACCAAATGAAAAGCGTATTAAGCTAATGGCAGTAATGGAGTCTGACTTAGAGACAGAAAATGATGACAGCTCTTCTGATGAATTGCTGCGTTACAAAATGGAGATGAAAGTTCCTGAATCCATTAACCCTCTACAATGGTGGAAACTTAATGAACACCAATATCCGATAATGTCGTTCCTTGCCAAGACCGTTTTGTGCATACCAGTTACCTCAGTTCCATGTGAATGATTGTTCAGCTCGGCTGGTTATATTGTCAATTAGACCCGCTCATTACTTGAACCAAATAATGTCAACACACTTGTCTTTTTGCGTAGTTGCTTAACAGATGACAGATAAAGGAGACATTCCAGTGTTATTTAGATTTTCAACAAGAACGTTTAATAACTGTTACTTATGACTTCATAAAATTTAATATTTGGCTTTAATCGAAAATTAACGATTAATTAATCGTTAATTTTTCAAAAGTTAACGATTAAATTTAAATGAATCGTTAACAGCCCTAAATAAAGAATGATTTTTTTATAAGCTGTTTGTGTTTCTGATGTCAGATTTTGATGTAGTTTTTGAGTATGGCGGCTACTGGCTACGCTTTCGGAAAGTTCTTCACTTCAGGAGCTTATACTTGATTATTTACTGGAGGTGTTTTAAAACCCAGCAAGCGTACAGCCAGGGCCGAGCATCGCAGTGTTATTGAGGTAACTGTTTTGAACGAAAATCATTGTGCATGCGCGCCATGTCCTTTGGAAACGAATATTTATAATTTTTGTGTGTGTTTTATGACAGGACAGAGATAATATAAAGGGGAATTCACAATTAGGCTATAATTGTGATTTGTTACGACGCTTTCGACTTTACAATAGTCATTTTGTTTTCAATACGATCATGCGATTCTACAATTGGATGTGTCAATTTAAATTTCCTTGTGCTGAGATTGTATCACCTTTGTTGTTGTTGTTGGCAGACATCACATGGTTTGATGAGCGGCGTATAGTGAATAAGACGTATATGGTATACTCGACCTGAAGTGGTTTGGGTTAGGGTTAATTTTAAATGTGTTATAAAAAAAAATAAAAACCAAAATGCCAGGGTCAAGAGTGCTAGTTTCAACACACATTCGAGCATATTGTCTCCCTTTATTATTGCCAACAACACCTAGATACGACTTCGAGCGCCATTCTCTTCAATCGTAACTGAGTGATCTGCCGCTGATGAACTTCTCTTGGTCACTTTAACAATCTTAACTTACATCCACTGACGGTTTGATTTTTTGTTTAACTGGAACATAAAAAGTATTTAGCGATAGATGTTATCAGGGGATATAGCTCAGTGGTAGAGCATTCGACTGCAGATGTGTCCCCTGGGTTGTTTTTTTTTCCACATGTTCTTAAGTTCATTTTGTTTTAAACGTTAAGTCAAACAAACAAAAATATCGTTTCAATATTATTGTATGTTTGTGTGTGGAGTATTTCATAATGAAGCCATAATAAATAAAGTATATGAAATCAGTTGATATATATTTCAATCGCCATTGATGAGCCGAGAGAGCAACACATAATAATATGATAATAGCAATAAATCATGGACATCATCGACCTAATATATCAACACTACAGCCTTCAACATCTTACATCAATATATGTATGTCTGTCTGTCCGCCTGTCTTTTTGGTCAGTCCATCTTACCCTTTGACTCTTGGCTCTTGGCCTATATCTTTCTCTATCTGAAACCCTTCTGGCAATAAGCTCATTGAAATCCATCTTTCACATGCTCCTTCTCTCTCTCTCTCTCTCTCTCTCTCTCTCTCTCTCTCTCTCTCCTCTCTCTCTCTCTCTCTCTCTCTCTCTCACTCTCTTTCTCTCACTCTCTATCTCACAAACACACTCTCCATTAGGGACCAACCGGAAACCGCTCGGACATTCGCTCCGGCCGGATATCGGGTTTTCGGTACTATTCACCTTGGCAAATAGTGCCCCGCAAATTTCCGAATGCTAAATATCTAAAAAAATACCTTAAAAATAAATTTTGAAATTCAAAAAATATAAAGATTATTATATTTACAAATTGTTAAAAAATGCAACAAATGTAAACTAATGATAGAAATTAATATTTTCAAATTATAAATATATAAAGTTAATAAATGGATTTTCTACGGCAATTTCGTGAATTTCGTGTTTACTTCTAGCGATTAGCGCCACGACGCCATATTTAAAATTTAAACTGTTTACTTTGTCTTACTTTGTCTTATCTATACAGACGCTCCTTCTATACAGAAGATTAATGTTTAAATATCCAATAAAATAATAAATTCAAATTAAACTAAATATATTAACTAAAATTAGCAGCGACTAATGGAAACGTACTGGTGAATTTCATTTCTCAAGAGAAACGAAATTTACAAGTAATAAATAATATATAATGATTGTATTGTTTTACATTATAATAAATTAATAATCCCGTCTTCTGGCCATAATTATAATATCATTGCATTTTGCATGAAGAGTGTAAAGTGTAAACGGTGGTAAAGTAAACTTTAGAAAATACAGTCAATTATAATTTAATAAACAAAATTGATCTCTAAAATTAAATTTTATTTGTAGAAATCTTGAAAGCTAAATACAAGGCGGTTATGGTTTTGCGAATTAAAGTTAAAGCAACCACTAATCGTTTTTCAAAACCGAAATTAATTCGAATTGCCGATTTCCGTTTAATAATAATAATAATAATAATAATAATAATAATAATAATAATAATAATAATAATAATAATAATAATAATAAATTGATAATTTATATAGCGCTGTATCACAGCAAGGAACCGGGCTCACAGCGCTTTACATTGAGATACATATAATAATTAAATAAACATTCATATCATAATAACCACATAATGACAGTACGTTACACATAAGAGACGATAATCATTACAAGAAATGTTTCATATATTTTGAAAATAAATTTTGAAAAGATGCGTCTTAAGTGCAGTCTTAAAGGACTTGGTTGTTGAAACACTACGGATGTGCAATTGTAGAGAATTCCATTGTTTGGCTGCACAAAGAGAGAATGACCTTTCGCCAAATGTTTTAGTTCGTGTCTTAGTACTCGGATTCGTACCTGGATCCGGCAAATAGTACAACTAACTATTCGGATTTGGTACCCGGTTGAAAATGTCTACCCGGTTGGTGCCTTACTCTCCATATATCTTCATATGCCATATATTATCCATAGATATTATCCATACGAATACACACACACCTCTATATCATAATGATATTTACATAAATAATTATTGCATTAATAAACAGAGAATGGAGTAAACGGAACAAATAACATGCTGTTTTAGCTTTCTAGAATTCATATTCAAATAATTTTAATGTTAAAATCCCGCAATATAAAATGATCGTGTAACAACAGCTCAATATTTAAATGTAGCTCTATATATTTATTGACATATTGATTATATATATACTAGTGTATTACCCGTCAAAAGTTACGGAAGCTTTCATACAACTGAAATCTATTTATTTTGAAAAAATACACATCAGAATAAAAAATAATGTAATACAGAACTTTCATTTATTTTATTTATTTTTATTTTATTCATTTATTTTCATATTGCACAATTTTATGTGGAACGTTCGAAAAGAGTTATTTTTGGTGCAGTAATTTGGTGCGCTGCTTTCTAAAATTAGTAGCGCCACAGACAGGACAGACGGGACAGACGGGACGTGACATACATTGCAAATTATGTATGTTGATAAATATCTTTAACATTTTAATACCTTCTATAAAATATTAAATAATAATAATAATAATAATAACTGATAATTTATATAGCGCTGTATCCCAGTAAGGAACCGGGCTCACAGCGCTTTACATGGAGATCATAACATACATATAATAATTAAATAACCATTCATACCATAATAACAACATAAAGGACAGTACATTACACATAAGCTACGATAATCATTAAAACAAATGTTGTTTCATTAATTTTGTAAATACATTTTGAAAAGATGCGTCTTAAGTGCAGCCTTGAAGGATTTGGTCGTTGGAATACTGCGGATGTGTAATAATTAAATGTGGAGTAATTATTGTTGTTGCAGATCGGACAAAAATAGTTTCATATAAACAACATTATAACATGATGGTAAGTAGGTGTACACTTTCGAAGGAAACGATTTTAACGAGGCGTGTGAGTTGAAACATAATCAGATTTGATAGACACGGCCATGAATTAGGGTCACCATTAACTGTCTCAAGGTTTGTCAACATTAAACATACGAAAATTTTAGGACTGTTTGATTTTATTGAAGCACCTCTTGTATTGGAGCCACCCCATGTGCAACCTTCACTCTGTTAAGATTTGTCAGTATTTAACATGGACTCGTTGACTATTATGTTACATATTTTTTAGATGTATTATCATGATTGAATATGTTGTTTTATACTAATGTACCGACATCTGAGCGTGTTATTAAATTCCAACCATCAAAAGTAACACGTGACCGGGGTGTTAAAAAGAGGGTGGTGGGGGTGGTTGACAGTTCCGTCAATTTACAGGACAAAGAAATTCACCCGCGGAGAGAGATGTTTCTTAATTTTGATCATGAATAACTGTACCAAGGACAATGGATTAATGGATTGTCACATTTTTTCCCCCATTTAGAAAAAATTAAGTTTTCTTTCTTCCTCTCCTGTTAGATTTTTTGCTCTCCTTCCCAAGATAGTAGCGGCCATGTTTCTTAACCTTTCACCCCCCACCCCATTTTCTTCTCGTCTCTTGTACATCAAGCACTACCCCACCCCACCCCATTTTCTTCTCGTCTCTTGTACATCAAGCACTACCCCACCCCCCACCCCAAGCACTATGTCAAAGGCAAGGTCGTCGAACGTACACGTCTACTGTTGTAAGAACAGGCGCCTTAGATGGGGTGGTCCAGGGGTCAGTCCGTATTGTTTCACGATCGCTTTTTTTTGTGAGACTGACCTCAGGTCACTCCAGGGTGAGGAAGAAAGACGAGACAAAAACTACCAACAAAAGATCTTTGCTGCCGGTTTGAATGACATGCAGTGGTCTGAAGACAGGGGCAAGAACTCTGTACAAGGTCCTACTGTGGTCAGGGAAAGATGAAAGGTGGACGAGGGCTGCCTGCTGTAGTAGACATACTTTCTTGATGGAGGTGTCGGATGGTGGCCTATTTCCGTGTGGGGGGGGGGCAGGGGAGTCGTGTGGTCTCCCGCCCCACCGTCGGCGTGAAATTGTCATTGTTTAAGGGGGAAAAAAAGTAAAATAGGGCGGAGCACCGTATTTTATAAGCCCATGAATATATACAGAGATAAATTGCATGTCGAGCGAGAAAAAATGTAATCATGATATTTCTTCTTCTTCTTCTTATTATTATTATCAATAATATTGTCAATCTGAGCTTTTCCGGTCCTTTTCAGCTACAATGCACAACATGCACATCACCTGTACACAACCTATTAAAAATTATACGCAAACTGTACACAACATAAATAGAATTCTCTATCATCACACATTCGCTGTATTCCAACTACATTCAAACATAATTTAAGGCATAAACGTAGACTGTAATGTCATTAGTTATTATTATTTTTATTATTATTATTATTATTTTTATTATTATTATTATTATTATTTACATTGAATGCGACCTGTCCACGAGCAGCCAATGACCTGTCTACGATCAAACAATGACCTGTCCACTACAACCAATGACCTGTCCACTACAACCAATGACCTGTCCCCTACAACCAATGACCTGTCCACTACAACCAATGACCTGTCCACTACAACCAATGACCTGTCCACTACAACCAAATACATGTCCACTACAACCAATGACCTGTCCACTACAACCAATGACCTGTCCACTACAACCAATGACCCGTCCACTACAACCAATGACCCGTCCACTACAACCAATGACCTGTCCACTACAACCAATGACCTGTCCACTACAACCAATGACCTGTCCACTACAACCAATGACCTGTCCACTACAACCAATGACCTGTCCACTACAACCAATGACCTACACTCAGCGAACCTGCTCACGTTATAGAAATAACAAAGTGTGAAGGAATCTTTGCACTTTACGTTGTTTTTTTTTAAAATGTAAACCCAATTAAACCCTCGTAATTCGTCTAAAGTGGAACTTGATGATTGCATGATTAAAGTGAGTCACTCAAACCATGACAGAACGAAACAATTGACCCCTGCCATTTTTCCAATGAGTCAATCCACCACCGACTTAGCGTTCCCACGGTCTACAAACTTGGCTCGTGAACAGAAAACTTATATTTCAATTAGAGTTTTTGTAGAAACCTTTCCGAGTCGAAACGAGGCTTCCTTGAAATTTCCCGTATCTTGAGCACGCTATATGTGAACAAGTGGCGATAAAGCTCATCTCCGTAACGAAACAATGGATCACATTGACATAAGCTGATAGCTATCGCTCAGACCATTGAAACTGATGCACAGGAAACTGCGAACGACGGGAAACTAGAGGATCTGGCACGTACGACGGTGAGAAATCGCGCCCCCGGACAGGGGGTTGGGGTGAGGGGGGGCTGCATGTCGGCGTCACAAAGTTCATTTCAGGAATGGGGTGAGTCACGTGACCTAATGTACTGTCGTCGGTAGGTTCTTGGTGACCTTGGAGACCTGCTTCAAGCGAAAGTCAATTGGTGTTGACAACGAGTGGACGTTACAACATTTCGTCTCAAAGTACAAATTAGCTGTCGGGTGACGAGGTGAACCTGTAATCTTTGGTAGGATCAATGATTGGCCCCGAGACAGCTTCGTGAGTCTAGTATTGACTGAGTCTAGATACAAGTATGCCCATAGGATTATACAATGCAACATTTAAAATAGTTCACAATGTAATTGTTCTGACGCACGTATGAATTAAACATCAGTGATGGTTATTAAAATGAATTCTATATTGCGTGTCATACAAGTATCTCGTTTTTAACTGCCAATAAATGTCACTCAAATAAATTACAAGACAAAACTCTAACCATGGGTGAGCGCAGGCCGGAGTAATCTTCTGTAGAGAATGAGCATCTAAAATATATGATAAGATAATAAAAGTTAAATATGACTCCATATCATTTTTTCTAAGTAAATTTATACCTATCGTCATAATTGTATGTGCCAGTATATAAAATATTTGTAATAGTAATGTCCCATGGCTTAAATGGCAAACTGTAATGCAACCATTTTGTTTCACAATGTTTCATTATGGACCTTTAATAACTGTCCTATCAATCTGACTTTGCAATCATATATATATTTACCCTCAATAATCCTGCCGTAACGCTGAGGGGCATCACTCTGCTCGAATATATAGACTTAAAAATCATAATCATTTTGGTTTCCAGATTAACATTAAACACCCTCCACACTATTATTATTGAACAATTTCATGTGGACTTTCGAAAAGAGTTATTTTTTGGTGAAGTAAATTGGTGCGTTGCTTTCTAAAATTTCTCGCTGTAAAAAGATATTATATGACGTCATTGTTTTAGCTCATATTTTAATTTTGGAAAAGGGAACGATGTAAAAATAGGATTTGAGGATTGTTAATTATAAAATACTTTGTGTACATTTCAGGAATATTTCGTATTTATCATACAAAGATAATTTATTTGGGCTTTTGAAAAAGGTGGGCGCCTTAGGCGCCCTAAAAAAAGTGGGCGCCATAGGCGCCACGGCGCCGCAGCACAACCTAGTATGAGAATATTATAATTAAAAATAAAAAAAACGAGTAAGGCACCATAAATAAAGCACATATGATCCAAGTTCCGTCAATTCATTGAGATTTCCAGAGCAAAGTTTGCAATTTGTATCTATAGTGTTGCCATGTGTAGTAGACATATGTCAAACGTGTTAGTTACCATCCAAGTGAACCGTATACCATACGTCAAACGTGTTAGTTACCATCCAAGTGAACCGTATACCATACGTCAAACGTGTTAGTTACCATCCAAGTGAACCGTATACCATACGTCAAACGTGTTAGTTACCATCCAAGTGAACCGTATACCATACGTCAAACGTGTTAGTTACCATCCAAGTGAACCGTATACCATACGTCAAACGTGTTAGTTACCATCCAAGTGAACCGTATACCATACGTCAAACGTGTTAGTTACCATCCAAGTGAACCGTATACCATACGTCAAACGTGTTAGTTACCATCCAAGTGAACCGTATACCATACGTCAAACGTGTTAGTTACCATCCAAGTGAACCGTATACTAATACCACTCCGGGATATTATGTGGCCTGTTCAAGCACAAATAGCGATACCAAAAACACTTTGAAATACGATACCAGACTAAATCGTTAAATATACATTTATAAGTATTGCTCTACGTTATCGAAGCCCGGTCTGGTTGAAATATGTCCAGCACAATCTGGGGCCAGTGGGCAAGTGTTGTAGTTGGTTTAAAGCCCCATGTAAACAACGCCATAATGATAGCCGTCAGCTCCGTCCACAGAAGTGGTCACTAATGATGTCCTGGCCAGTCTGGCTCGGACATTGGTCTCCGCTTTTCTCGCCTAGTTAGGCCTCGGCACCCTCCGGCAATCTCCGCTCATTTCCGCTTCCAATATTCCGGCTTGGCGACCGCTTCAGCATGCGGCCACAGTGTGGACTCAGGACCTAATTGATGGTCAATCTCAAGTGGACTGTCCTTGTCCAGTACATGCTATAAGAGGTAGGTTACTGGAAAAGTCAAACAACAAGTATGTCTATATGAACTCTTGTGGCGATATGTCTATATGAAGTCTAGTAGCAATGTCTATATGAAGTCTAGTAGCAATGTCTATATGAAGTCCAGTAGCGATATTTCTATATGAAGTCTAGTAGCGTTATGTCATTCAGCTAGGATGTCTATGGAGAGGACGTGTGAAATGAAAATGTATGTTGAAAAGAAATTAAGGTGTGGGAGAAAACAGAAACTATGTGGCACTAACATGACTGTGTGGCACTAACACTTACTGTGTGGCACTAACACTTACTTTGTGGCAGGCAGTACACTGTGTTAGGTCTGCGGCATGTCCAGTGTCCAAATCCATTGAAATTCGTATTTTCTTTTGACAAAATTAACTCGAGCCAGACACATTATTACCCATTTATTCTCTGTATGCATTGCAACAGGTCAATGGGTGGAGAAGGAGGGGAGGGGGGGGGTAAACATGAGCGTATCCCAAACATACAATTATAGTCAAACAAAGAAAAATAAAACTTGAATGGTGACGGAGACAACTGTGTGCCTCAGATGGCCAAGGGAAAGCACTGAAACAGATTTGTTTTAAAATAAGATCACGTGCTTTGTATTGAGTCGCTTCTAAAAGTTCAAGAGTTAAAACAAATGGGAAATTAACTCAGAGGTTCCAAAATTAAATGGAACGTTATTTAATTATTTTTTTTTAAATATGCCCAAACTTTTCTTCCATTTATTTCTTATTTTATTTTCCATAGAGAATATAGTTGGAGATGGAATAGAATTACATCCGGGCCTCCGGGATAGTTCGTGTGTTTCAATGTTTGGGACATGGTTTTAAAAGGAAGTTTGTATTGTTCGTGAACCACTTTAAAAGATTGGGGCGATTTATCTGACAATCTGTAGCATGAGGACCTCTGTGTGAAACAAAGCGGGGAAGGTGGGGGGGGGGCTAGAGTTGTTTATCAGAAGTGAGTAATTTGTCGTACGTGACATTTGTCACTAGTGAGACCCAACTGTTGACGACAAGACTCACAGACATGTCAGGGTTCAACGTGAAGCTACCAGTGACGTCACTCAATCACGATTTACAGCACCCAGCACGCCACGCCACCCTTCTACCTAAAATATCCTCAAATGTTGTAAACTTGAGAATCATTGTCACCCAAGTTGTTACAACTAACGACCGCCTCTACAATACAAATTCTTTTACCTTTTTTTTTCTTCACATTTTAAGACGATTTGTTTTTAAACACCACAACTTTCGCCTATCTACTGGAAACTTTAATATTCATTCATTTATAGGCATGTCGGTATCAACAAAAAAAAACATTTAAATAATCTTCACATTCCAAGCATGACTGATCAACTGGAGTAAAGTGCTCGGATTAAGATATGGGTGATACAAGGTAAGTAAGAAGGGACAACAAGGCCGGCCACTGGCAAATCTTTTCCCATCTTAATCTCTTGTAAAGATGTTTTACTCGGGGCGAGTGATTGCGCTCTAAAACTGCTCCTTGACGTCACCAGAGCGCCGGTCCCAGTCAGTCGACAAAAGATTTATGTGTTTGTCCACTCGTCCTGTTTTTGTCCTCGTCCTAATCTCGAGCGTCTTCCAACAGTCGACCAAGGCACCTCGTGAATTGTTACATTTCCCTTTAATAACAACTTGCTCAAATATATGAGACTCATGGATATCCACATTCCTCACATGGCAGAATTTTTAATGTTCATGAACATCCAAATTCCTTCTGATATCAAAATTTATAATGTTCATTTATATCCAAAGTCTTTCGGGTGTCACATTTCACTGTGTTCATGAATATTCTAATCCCTTCAGTTGTCAAAATGTATAATGTTTTGTTTTATTTTCTAATATCCACATTCTTTTACGTGTAATAATTTATAACGTTTATGAATATCCAAATTCCTTCAGACATCGAAGTTTATAATGTTTGTGAATATCCACACTCCTCAGTTACAGGTTTTCAACGTAGACTTTACTAGAAATCTAACTGATTCCCTCCACGTTATCGTGGACTTACAACAAACAATTCAGACAGCTTTATTCAGCACTCAGCCATGCAGCTGAGAACGTTCAATCTTTTCAAGTTTCTCGAGGCATCGTAACCTACTTTAAATAAAGATATTTCTAAATTTTAAAAAATCGACCACGAATGAAGAGTTATCGCAAAGCGGAAAATTAGAGATCTTTGACTTGCAGCTCCGAAAAAACAAATTTGTATTATTTTTTACTAAATTAGCTGACCCGTCACGTGTTGCAACGATTTCAGAGGAAACAAATTCAAAGAACCCAATGAGTTTTAATTTTTTTAACCAAATTATGCTAGAAAACTTCATGAAAGTGTCGCAAACAACTTCCAAAAGTGTAATGTTGATCGGATGAATTAAATATCAATATACATAATTTCCGTCGTCTGTATGGTTGTAATGTAATGCTTTTCTAATTTTAGAAAGCAGCGCACCAAATTACTGCACCAAAAATAACACTGTTCGAACGTTCCGCATAAAATTGTTCAATATGATAATAAATGAATCAAATAAAAATAAATAAAATAAATGAAAGTTCTGTATTACGTTATTTTTTAATCTGATGTGTATTTATTTTGGAAACTTCCGTGATTTTTGACGGGTGATACACTAGTATATATTTTAATAGCTTAAATAAGAAAACAATAAAAACTCGACTGAGTATTTAAACGCAATTTCCAGCAAAGAATTTCTTATTTATTTATTCAAGGGAAATCATGCTAGATTACATTAAAATACAAAATACACAAACAAATTGTTTAATTAAAGCAATAAATTTCAGCTTTATTTTAAACTAAAACGACAATAGACGTTTCGGCTAATGCCTTCATCAGTACAATAATATAAAATAGGTACTTACATAATAATATATTTAAATTCTTAAAACATATTAGACTATATCCTAAAATAATTTAAAATATTCATGTAAAATAAAATGAAAGGAAAAACAAAAACAAATATAAGCTAGATTTCACAGTGTACCGCTTCTATTGCTTCTTTTTTCTATATCATGTGTCCTTGTGTTTATATTTTATTTTACATGAATATTTTAAATTATTTTAGGATATAATATGTTTTAAGAATTTAAATATATATAAGTATCTATTTTATGTTATTGTACTGATGAAGGCATTAGCCGAAACTTCTATTGTCGTGTTAGTTTAAAATAAAGCTCAAACTTATTGTTTTAATTACACAATTTGTTTGTGTATTTTGTATTTTATTTAAAAGCTTTATCGCAGTCCCATTCTGTATGATAGATTACATTAAAAGTAATTTCAAATCAATAATTCTGCAAGTAAACAAAACATGATGTCACAGACTCACATCCCCTTACGCTAAATCACACCAAGAATGTGTCAGTATAATGCGCACCACGCAACAATCGAACATAAGCATTCACAAAGGGGGAAAACCCCATTAATTATAAATCATATAATAGTCCAAGCCACTCACTCACTCACTCACTCACTGGATGTGGAACGCTGAGGAACGATGTACAACAGTCTATAGCAGTTAAAAAATCGTGTGGTGATTAGCACTGTAAAAAAAAATTATATGACGTCATTGTTTGATCTTATATTTTAAAATACAAGGTGTGCATCGGTGCGCAAAATGATTATAAATTAAAGATGCGCTGTAAAAAAATATTAAATGACGTCATTGTTTTAGCTCATATTTGGATTATAATGGATATATTTATTAGAACTTGTCAACATCCTTTAAAATCGAATGTGTTATGAAATCTTAAACGTTTACGAAAAAAATATGTGGGGACCCCGGCCTCCAAGGAATAGACATTAGGTTTTCAATGCCTTATAGTATTTGAATATGGGCTATCAAGATTTTAAATTAGGGCTGGTACTGATTTTGAAAAATAAATGCTCGATTAATCGTTAAAAATTTTAATCGATTTATCGATTAGTTTCGATTAATAATATTTTTATAACGCATATATTGATCCCGCTAAGTCGCGATTCATTATTTCGTGAACTCGTTTAAGTCGCGATAATTCCATGACTCCCAAATTTTGTACTGTAACACAGCAAATTCGTTCTGCTATGCAAGAAATAAGGAAGAAAACTCTTTTTGTTTATGTATGCACGTCTAAATAAATAATAATAATACTAAGGAAAAGTATGTAAGTAACAATAAATATAAATTATTAATAAATCTGAAAAAAAACATCAATTTTAATCGATTATATTTTTAACGATTAATAGATTGATTAATCTTTAATTTCCGCAGCCCTATTTTAAATACAAAGTTTGGTAAAGATCCATCCATTCACGCAGTAGCTAACGCTTTAAGTAATTTCTATATTGCTCAATTAAAGGAAGAAAAAAAGACATTGTGGGCCCCCGGCCCCCCATGAGTGTTGGTTATTTTTTTAGCCAGTAACCATGTCGAAATCGCACTAAACAACCTTCCAAATTTTCATGTAGTTCGGATGAATGGTGTTTTAAGGCTAGTATTGGCATAAATATTTTATGGCTAAACTTCTGGCACTCTAGGAAATGGCCATAATTTAATAAAGTTAACTTTGTTGCAACAATTTATGTTTCTGACATTAAAATATGTTTTGACTCGTGTCTATGATATATTTATGTGATAATAATGTATCTTTGTGACAATGATATTTCTTTGTGACATGAATTATATTTTAAAAATATTATTTATAATTGATTTGCCAATATATTATACTTTTGACAATGATATATTTTTGGGACAATATATTCCTGTAACAATATAATATATTTTACAATTGTATATCTTTGTGATATGATATATCATTTGATTTTATTATTTATAACTTTGTGACAACTATATATACTAGTGACTTGGGACCAATGTTCCCTTTAAGCTGCGCGGCTGTCCGGTGGCACATATATCCGACCAAATCATTTTTTAAGAATCGTTTTTTTGTGTCCCATAGCCTCGTGGTCGTAGGGGGTTCTAATGTTTCCATTAGAACTTTCTCGGGGCTTGGTAGACCTTGGCGGCGCCCATCTCCTCTCCAGGTCAGCGGAGGGCTTTTTTTTAGTGATAGTCATTCATCAACATTTTTATTGTGGCTTTAATGTGGGCTAGATCCCACGCCCCTCAGCTTGTGAGGCGAGCGAACTATTGACTTCGCTATGCAGCCGCCGTGTTTATGTTTAGAATTACCACGCAGCAAATTTTTGTAAATGTTGCCCAAAAATGGCTGCTGTGCAACTTTGCACACGAGTTGTACTTTGCATACGGACCAACGAACCTTACAGAGAACATTGTTTGTGACAATAATTTATCTATGTGAAATTAACAATATTCTTAACAATAACATGTCTGTTTGAAAATAATATATATTTAATTATATATATATATATATATATATATATATATATATATATATATATATATATATATATATATATATATATATATATTATATATATATATATATATATATATATATATATATATATATATATATATATATATATATATATATATATATATATATATATATATATATATATATATATATATATATATATAATTGTGACCATAACATATCTTTGAAACAATAATATTTATTTGTGACAACGGTATTTATTGTGACAGTTACCTGTTAGCAGTAAACTGTCTTTGGATAATAATGTGACCATTTGTTGCAAGCTTGTAACAGAAAGTGATGTATGTTGCTTTTTTTACATTCTGTGATTTTGCTGATAATAATTGATATAGTTTTACAAATGTTTTTGTTTTAAAAATAACGCATCTTTGTTCTCATGTCTGCCATGAGTAATAGGACAATATCATATCTTTCCAAGAATTAAACCAAACTTTGAAAACTGACTTCTCAAGCATCAATGTTTTTGGCGAATTATTGAATACCAGGATTTCATTTGTAAGTGAGACTTAAAGAAGCCCAATAACATGAAAACTTTTTTTTAAATTGCAAATTGTCCCATTCTTTTGTCTCAGATGGTGATCCCACAGAAATCTATATTAGGATCATCTACCACGTGCTGTATTACTGACTCGTCAATTAGTATGTTACACTAGTTTAAAAGACTCAATAAAATGTCGAGTTGTTTGTTTTATAATTCCAATTATTGTTGATTTTTTTAAAAAGTATTTTTTAACTTCTTAAAACTCATGCTTTGTTTTCGTATCAGAAAGAAAATAAGTCCATTTTTACACGCTTTTATTTAAGTCACACTGTTTGTATGTTGTATCCGTCCATCCATCCTTCAAATCTTGTAACGTAAAATTAAACCACTTCTGATGGTCCTAGACATCTCAAAATTTTACCACAGATAGATCCTGGATGACAATGCATTGTATCAAAATTTCAGATCGATCGAATGTACCGTAATCAATGAACCACACCTCAATTCGCCCTAGAGGGATACAAGTAATTTCAATTTGTTAACGTCCGATGTGGATTGTAAAGAGTTTTTATTATAAGTTTTTTTAAAAAAAGTTTTCAAGCCCTTCTGGTCGAATTGTTAGTCTGATCGATTACCTATCTGGAGGTACTAGGTTCAATTTTCAGTTGGGGAAAATGTGTTTTTTTAAATTAATAAATTTGTTATTAATAATTTATGTTTTTACCACTATCACATTTAAGTTATTGACAATGAAGTTAAACTAATTAAATTGAATTGATTGGGTCGAAAATGGATTTTAAAAATTTGATACTAAAAAGTAGAAAATAAAACATTTTAAAAATCTATCTGTCATTTACATGGCTGCGAAACATAAATACGCGGGAGTGGGGCAATCGTGGCGTATTTAAATAAATTTCAGAGCGACACGATAAAGTTCAAGGGGAACTTACTGACTACGTCACCATAATTATCAATAAGTGTTTGAGATATTATAGTTAGAGTTCACAATGTTCAAAGTTTGTTGCAGAAAGAAAGATATTATATTTAAAGGGAATAACTAGTACACAGGAGATTACCACACTTTCACTAGTGAAGTTAAAGTCAATCGGACAAAGCGCCCTTGTAAAGCAGAAGGCAACGTACTTATATCCAGAGGCGTCACTAAGGGGAGCGGGTGGTGCGGAGCGCACCGGGTGACACCAATACAAGGGGTGACACCAAAACGTATAAGTTTTGTATGCTCCAGTTATTCGGCACTGACAGATTCAGAGGTCTAAGGGGTAAATCGTGAGGAATGACACCATGGGGTGCCACACTGTGTGACACCGATACTAGTGACGCCTTTGCTTATATCCATTCAATGTCAGTTTACATTAAATAACTAGGTAAAATGATTTTTTTAAAAGCTTTTTTATTATTATTACTAAGTTGTGAAATAGATTCATGTATTGTCATAGCAAAATCATGTGTATCAATTAATTGTTCAGCTGTATCTGAACACATAAAGTAGTGAAAAGTTAATTAACAGCATTTGACATAGACTGACCATCGTCTCACGGATGAACAAAAGGGTGTACAGAGGAAGTTAATATAAAGGTGTAAAACTATAAAGACATGTATATGTTTACCTAATTATTTCACTGGGAAATCAACCATTGAAACAATAGCTTGTAACTATAGTTGGCGACGGAAACTATATTTAGCAACCAGTAAAGTGGTGGTAGAAATGAAAAAAGTAAATTCACCCATTCGTTAAAATTTGTTATCGATTAATCGATTAATTTATCGTTAAATTTTGCAGCCCTATATAATTTGTATCCAAATATACATAAATAATACAATTACGTATATTTCCAACTATATTGAGGTACAAATAGGCACTATATTTTTTCAGTGAGAAAGAACACTTTATCTTAAGGTAATATATTTTTAACGCAATCTCCCTTGAAAAAATTGCGTTTATAGATTCGAAATGTCTGTCAAGCTTGATACTGCAACTCCTCCTGAACCATACCAGATAGTGAGTTCGGGTCTTTGCAAATATGCTAAGGAGGTCCCAAAGATGTACACCGGCCAAAAAATACCGAAAAGATTTACAGGATTTCCTGGAAAATTAAATTTAAAAAACCTGAAAAAATATCCGTATTTTCTCAATTTCTCGCCCACCATAACATCTAATAGCTAAGCTATATTTAGAACAATGTTGGAGAAGGAATTTTTAAATATTTGCTGTATGTTCGACTCCCGTAATTTTAGAAGCAATTTTTGAAAGCAATTGTTTTGTTTAGTTTCAAAATTATTGATTTGACATGACTTTTAATGTAATCTAGAATGATAGTTAATGGGGTTTTTCCTTTTCCTATGTACGACCATAGGGTATTGCTGTGTAATAATTTATTCAATTTTTTATCAACGTGGTAATTAAAAAATGTTGTGGTTTAACTTAAACTTTCAAAATTTATTATGTATAAAAATAATTTTCAAGATTTATTTATATATTTTTTTATGTTAGATTGTTGCGTGGTGCGCATTACATTGACACATTCTTGGTGGAATGTATCATGAGCGGATATGACGTCATATTGTGTTCAGTTTCAGAATTAATATTTGAATCGATCTTTAATGTAATCTAGAATGATTTCCCTTGATAAAAAATCGGAAATTCCTTGTTGGAAATTGCGTTTAAATACTCATTCGAGTTTTTATTTCTTGTTTTTTAAAACATCTCTGATGTGCATTACAATTTAATTTCCCGTAATCACTGCACCACAAAGCACCGATACTAATATATTTTAAAATTGTGTTGTTATTGAGAAAATTTTGGTGACAAGATAGGAATTTTTAATTTCTTTTCAACTCATTAAAAGTTTTATTTACAATACTGTGAAACATTATTACTTACTTTGGTCAGTTTACAAAATTATTTTTAGCAACTTAACTTATGTCTACAAAAATTAAATTTAAATAAAAAGTGCATTTTAATTATTGAATTTATTTATACTTACGGAAACAAGAAACTAAATATATTAAGGCTATTCTATATGTTAACCATTTTAACAGCAATCACTATATGGATCAACGCAGATATGGTAAAGTAAGTGGCACGCCACTTCACTTCGATCCCTATAATTAGGGATATAATGACAATAAAATGTAATGATTTGTGTACCCATCGACTAACACTAAATCCGAATAAAGCAATATCATGTTTCTAATTATTGCTTTTTTTCTATATCTAATGTTTCATAAGATTGGTAACTTGAACGTAGAAACAAAATCAACATGATTAAAATTGACCTAGTTACACATAATCGGGGAAATAATCATTGACTATTAATATATATTTTTAAAAAATCATTTTACACCTTTTATTGTCAAGCAAGATGTTTAGAAAACAATTCATAGTTCCAGAACTTGGCCTAGGCCTAGAAGAACATAAGAGAAGTAAAGTAGTTACCGTAGATTGTAACTAATGGAATTCATGCAAAATGTTTTAGAGCTGTAGGCCATGTAGGGGATCATGTCGCTACCACGTATGTAGGCCATGTAGGGGATCATGTCGCTACCACGTATGTAGGCCATGTAGGGGCTCATGTCGCTACCACGTCTGTAGGCCATGTAGAGGGCTCATGTCGCTACCACGTATGTAGGCCATGTAGTGGCTCATGTCGCTACCACGTCTGTAGGCCATGTAGGGGCTCATGTCGCTACCACGTATGTAGGCCATGTAGTGGCTCATGTCGCTACCACGTCTGTAGGCCATGTAGGGGCTCATGTCGCTACCACGTATGTAGGCCATGTAGGGGGCTCATGTCGCTACCACGTATGTAGGCCATGTAGGGGCTCATGTCGCTACCACGTATGTAGGCCATGTAGGGGCTCATGTCGCTACCACGTATGTACAGAGAAAATAGAAATGGAAACATTCCTGCCGGTCCGCCATACTAAAAAGTTTGAGAAACACTATTGTAAATGATTTTAAAAGTTCATGAATGGTATGTCTCTTCTTCTGATTCTTTCTAGCTTTTGGAAGAAAAAAAAAGTTAAGTGTCTAGCCAGGATCTAAACTAAAATTTTTTTAAGAATACGGTTAAAATTAAAACACTTATAAAAAATAAACTTTTCCCCAATTTAACTAGTCTTGATAATATTTTTTTTTAAATGAAAACAATCTTATCCTGCATTTCCTATGGGAATTCCCGTTATGACAATTATTCTATTCGCCTTTTCTTATGATATCCTTAAATCCGAGAAGTGATAAATTTCTGTTTATAGCTCACAAAAAAATGTGTTGACGTGGCGTAGACTTTCTGACCTTAGCGGGAGTGGTTCTGCTATGAATATGGTGTCATTGAAACCTTATTCTTGGTAAGGAGCATGGCCTTCAAGTTTCGCATGTAATATCTGTATGTCCAAAATAAATCCAGGATGCTCTTTATCCAGTATCTTCTACGAAATGTGGCCCTTATATGAGTTCAACACCAGCCAGTGTTGAAAGCGCTGGTATAGTATTTAACGGTTGTATTTGAGACTTACGTATTTTCTGTTTCTTGTTTACTATTCGTTAACATACAGACCTGCTTGTTACACATTTGTATTTTTCAAGTTCACATATTAAGTTGCTGTTAAACTTCAACCCGTGGCTTGGATTGAATTTATTAAATTGAACATCCCTCTCCCCCTACCCCCCCCCCTCGGGACAGATAAAAACAGCTCTATAATACATCTTCCACAGCACGCTGGTGTGCCGCAAGATAACAAGAGGTGTGCCGCCAGATAATGTGAGGTGTGCCGTGGAGATACATTAAAGAGGATGAAGAGAGTAGACAAGGGCAGTTTAAAAATGATCCAATCACATTGATTTTTTAAAAAAAATGTTGTTTGCTACCTGTAACATACTGTAACATACTGTCCACGTCATAGACTTTGTCATTTCTAAGACCGGAAAAGCGTCATAACTCATTCGGTCATTGTGCTATTTTTAGATTCAGGTCAAACATTTCTGAAAGGCCCATTACAACAGTGTATTTT
This sequence comes from Ampullaceana balthica, assembly GCA_944989445.1. NCBI lineage: Eukaryota > Metazoa > Mollusca > Gastropoda > Lymnaeidae > Ampullaceana > Ampullaceana balthica. The sequence goes on from CALYLW010000025.1 coordinate 127,010, forward strand.
GATACTCTGATCTCACTAAAAATCGATATTCTAGGTGCAATTGTTTTGCAAAAAAATATTTCTCTACACTTAGTTTTGCAGCTGAATAAATTATTTAAATTCCGAAGACTTAAAACTTAAATAAATAAGCATAAACATTTTTAAAGATGAGTGTAAGCGGTCGTTCGATAGTCGTAACTACGGTAAACACTAGTCCTAGCGTAATAGTATAGTCAATTATTAACAAATATATTTATTTTAATATTGATTGTTTTCCTTGGTCCTTATAAAAATAAATGCCTTGGTATTTATTAGTAATAAACTTACACTAAGATTATGTCTTTAATTATAATTACATCATTAGTATTACGTAGTAGTAAATAGCATGAAATAATAAAGTTCAAGGACGAACGAGCAAATGAACTAGAACAAGAGCCTCAGTCAGGGCCGAGTCAATAATTCATTTACATAAATCATAGGCGCAAGGACGTTCCATTTCGCATAATATAATATACTAAAATATATCACATAATTTAACATTATATTGATATTTTAATTTAAAAAATTAAAATAAATGAGCCTAAGCATTTTTTAAAATGAGTAAACGCTAGTATTAGTACTACTAGTATTAGTACCACTAGTATTAGTACTACTAGTATTAGTACCACTAGTATTAGTACCACTAGTATTAGTACCACTAGTATTAGTACTACTAGTATTAGTACCACTAGTATTAGTACTACTAGTATTAGTACCACTAGTATTAGTACCACTAGTATTAGTACCACTAGTATTAGTACTACTAGTATTAGTACCACTAGTATTAGTACTACTAGTATTAGTACCACTAGTATTAGTACCACTAGTATTAGTACCACTAGTATTAGTACCACTAGTATTAGTACCACTAGTATTAGTACTACTAGTATTAGTACCACTAGTATTAGTACTACTAGTATTAGTACCACTAGTATTAGTACTACTAGTATTAGTACCACTAGTATTAGTACCACTAGTATTAGTACCACTAGTATTAGTACCACTAGTATTAGTACCACTAGTATTAGTACCACTAGTATTAGTACCACTAGTATTAGTACTACTAGTATTAGTACCACTAGTATTAGTACTACTAGTATTAGTACCACTAGTATTAGTACCACTAGTATTAGTACCACTAGTATTAGTACCACTAGTATTAGTACCACTAGTATTAGTACCACTAGTATTAGTACCACTAGTATTAGTACTACTAGTATTAGTACTACTAGTATTAGTACTACTAGTATTAGTACTACTAGTATTAGTACCACTAGTATTAGTACTACTAGTATTAGTACCACTAGTATTAGTACTACTAGTATTAGTACCACTAGTATTAGTACTACTAGTATTAGTACTACTAGTATTAGTACCACTAGTATTAGTACTACTAGTATTAGTACTACTAGTATTAGTACTACTAGTATTAGTACCACTAGTATTAGTACCACTAGTATTAGTACCACTAGTATTAGTACTACTAGTATTAGTACTACTAGTATTAGTACCACTAGTATTAGTACCACTAGTATTAGTACCACTAGTATTAGTACCACTAGTATTAGTACTACTAGTATTAGTACTACTAGTATTAGTACTACTAGTATTAGTACTACTAGTATTAGTACTACTAGTATTAGTACTACTAGTATTAGTACTACTAGTATTAGTACTACTAGTATTAGTACTACTAGTATTAGTACTACTAGTATTAGTACTACTAGTATTAGTACCACTAGTATTAGTACTACTAGTATTAGTACCACTAGTATTAGTACCACTAGTATTAGTACCACTAGTATTAGTACACTAGTATTAGTACCACTAGTATTAGTACTACTAGTATTAGTACCACTAGTATTAGTACTACTAGTATTAGTACTACTAGTATTAGTACTACTAGTATTAGTACTACTAGTATTAGTACTACTAGTATTAGTACTACTAGTATTAGTACTACTAGTATTAGTACTACTAGTATTAGTACTACTAGTATTAGTACCACTAGTATTAGTACTACTAGTATTAGTACCACTAGTATTAGTACTACTAGTATTAGTACCACTAGTATTAGTACTACTAGTATTAGTACCACTAGTATTAGTACCACTAGTATTAGTACTACTAGTATTAGTACTACTAGTATTAGTACCACTAGTATTAGTACTACTAGTATTAGTACTACTAGTATTAGTACACTAGTATTAGTACTACTAGTATTAGTACCACTAGTATTAGTACTACTAGTATTAGTACTACTAGTATTAGTACCACTAGTATTAGTACTACTAGTATTAGTACTACTAGTATTAGTACTACTAGTATTAGTACTACTAGTATTAGTACTACTAGTATTAGTACTACTAGTATTAGTACTACTAGTATTAGTACTACTAGTATTAGTACCACTAGTATTAGTACTACTAGTATTAGTACTACTAGTATTAGTACTACTAGTATTAGTACTACTAGTATTAGTACCACTAGTATTAGTACTACTAGTATTAGTACTACTAGTATTAGTACTACTAGTATTAGTACTACTAGTATTAGTACCACTAGTATTAGTACCACTAGTATTAGTACTACTAGTATTAGTACCACTAGTATTAGTACTACTAGTATTAGTACTACTAGTATTAGTACTACTAGTATTAGTACTACTAGTATTAGTACTACTAGTATTAGTACTACTAGTATTAGTACTACTAGTATTAGTACTACTAGTATTAGTACTACTAGTATTAGTACTACTAGTATTAGTACTACTAGTATTAGTACTACTAGTATTAGTACTACTAGTATTAGTACCACTAGTATTAGTACTACTAGTATTAGTACTACTAGTATTAGTACCACTAGTATTAGTACCACAGTATTAGTACTACTAGTATTAGTACCACTAGTATTAGTACTACTAGTATTAGTACCACTAGTATTAGTACTACTAGTATTAGTACTACTAGTATTAGTACTACTAGTATTAGTACTACTAGTATTAGTACTACTAGTATTAGTACTACTAGTATTAGTACTACTAGTATTAGTACTACTAGTATTAGTACTACTAGTATTAGTACTACTAGTATTAGTACTACTAGTATTAGTACCACTAGTATTAGTACTACTAGTATTAGTACCACTAGTATTAGTACTACTAGTATTAGTACTACTAGTATTAGTACCACTAGTATTAGTACTACTAGTATTAGTACTACTAGTATTAGTACCACTAGTATTAGTACTACTAGTATTAGTACTACTAGTATTAGTACCACTAGTATTAGTACTACTAGTATTAGTACCACTAGTATTAGTACTACTAGTATTAGTACCACTAGTATTAGTACCACTAGTATTAGTACCACTAGTATTAGTACCACTAGTATTAGTACTACTAGTATTAGTACTACTAGTATTAGTACCACTAGTATTAGTACTACTAGTATTAGTACTACTAGTATTAGTACCACTAGTATTAGTACCACTAGTATTAGTACTACTAGTATTAGTACTACTAGTATTAGTACTACTAGTATTAGTACTACTAGTATTAGTACTACTGGTCCTAACAATCTTATACTTCTTAATTCTTATACTTATAAAAAATATATTTAATATAAATTGTTTTCATTGGTTCATATAAAATATATATGCCTTAGTATTTATTAGTAATAAACGAACACTAAGATTATTGACTTTAATTATAATTTCATCATTAGTATTAGTAGTAAAGTAAATAATAATATGAATGAATAAAATTCACGGCAATCACGGACGAACGAGCGAATGAACTAAAAAAGTATATTCATAGTCACTGATCCATTTACATATTAAATTAAATTCACTCTCGCAATGACGTTCTATTTCGGATTATATGATATATCAAATAATATAACCTTATACTTTTTTTTTAAAATTCCATAAAATTAAGGTTTTGAAAATTTTATGTAGGACCTTTTCCTCCAACAAAATGTTTACTACATACACGCGTGTGTCTGGAAAGACTGTGGAAAAAATCCTAATATTTTGGATATAAATTTCTAAAATACGCTTGTAAACAAGTTTTTGGCTACAAAAAAGCTCAGTTTCTATAGGAATAACGAAGACAAGTTTACTAACCGATCTTACACACTACCCGGATGTGGACAAATTTTTATTTAATTCTATTATTAGACTTTCGGTAAATAATGACAAGGCCTATTGACAAGAGAAGGGTTTCACGAAAAGACACCTGCTATAGATGGTCAACATTACATCAGATCCCGGTCATAATGTTATGTTAGCTTCATATTGTTATGATGACGTGTCGATGAATACTTAGAGAGGAGTGTGGTGTGCACTGAGAGAGGGGAAGGGGAGGAGGTACTGAGCTAGCTATTTATGGTATATCGTATTGAAGGACTAAGGAAATAGTCTATTAGATTAACTAGCCTCCTTTCCTTAATCGCTTTCTTTTAATCCAGCCCCCCCCCACGCCCACCCTTGACGAACTTAAAGGAAGTTCCTGATGCAGCCTGACTTGGTTAACACCCTGACACAAGCAGGTTCACCGACAAGCCGTCCCTAAAACAGGTTCCCCGGCAACACGTCCCCATATCCATTGCTGCGGAGGGGAGCTGTGGCACAGTGAGGTTGGGGGGCTGGGAGTGGAGGAGATGGGGGCGGTAAGGGAGTAAGAGCTACACTTCCCTGTTCCTCGTGAGAATACTTGAGGTCAAGGTCAGAGCGGGAGCACTTGAGCAGACGATCTAGTCAGTTACTTGACGTCATGTCATCCCATCAAGGCTAAGGTCATCTCCTACTTGCACTTCTATCATATCCATTACAAGTATCTTTTCATTGAACGACCAGGACACTCATGAAAGACACTGATAAAATAATTGCTGTGGTATGCAGTTCTTGTCGTGCTCATCATTAGTTGCTCAAAATTCTAAATTGTTTTGTCGTTGTTGCTATTTTTGTTGTGTTGTTGTTCTATACACAGCTTTTTGCTGAAGATATTAAGTTACGATTATTTACTTATCATGATTTTTTTAAAATAATTATTTTCTTTTTTTTACTTTTTTGATAACAGTTTGTTTACATTCTGTTGTAAAAAAATATGGCAAACTAAACATCTGTATTGCATGTTGTGGCTGTGGCCAATACTGCCCAATACCACATGTGGATTCTACTACAAACTGAAGCACTTGACTTTTGAGGGTCGTCTGATGTCAATGGACCAGAATCAACTGCAAAAAAACCAAAGCAGAAATAACTTCCCACGACTAGGACGTGGGTGTACAATAGTTAGCTGTACAATAGTCGGCTGTACACTAGTCGGCTGTACACTAGTCGGCTGTACACTAGTCGGCTGTACACTAGTCGGCTGTACAATAGTCGGCTGTACACTAGTCGGCTGTACACTAGTCGGCTGTACAATAGTCGGCTGTACAATAGTCGGCTGTACAATAGTCGGCTGTACAATAGTCGGCTGTGTATAGACACGAAGTTCGATGAGATTGTAAGGACGTTAATCTATTCTGGTGATACAGGACATTGGATGGGCTTACGCTTTGGTGGGCCGTTAAGTGAACATGAAATCAAAATCTACATAACAATATCAATAAAATACAAAATACACAAACAAATTGTGCAATTAAAACAATAAATTTGAGCTTTATTTTAAACTAAAACGACATTAGACTTTTCGGCTAATGGCTTCATCAGTACAATAACATAAAATAGGTACAGTACTTACATATATTTAAATTCTTAAAACATATTATATCATAAAATAATTAAAAATATTCATGTAAAATAAAATGAAAGGAAAAACAAAAACAAACAAGGACACAGGATGTATGAAAAAGGAAGAAGTATCTAAAAGTTACAGTTAAAACCACAACGGGATAAAGATTCTGCAGTTAGGTAAAATTGTGAATTTGGTTAATTCCATATGGAGCCAGCGTACCAAATCGTTTTTATAAGTCTATTTTCCATGTGGATCCTATCATCATGGGTATTGTTTGCATATAAAATACCAGTAACTGCAACATCTGAAATACCGTTATGGTCAACACTGTTAAGATACAGGACATTGAGCCTGTTTATTTATATTATACAGGTGTTCACTAAACCGATCTCCAAGACGACGACCTGTCTCACCCACGTAAATTTTATTACACCTCTTGCAAAGAATTGCATAAATCACGTTGCGACTTGTGCAAGTGAATCCATCTTTTATTATGAAGTTTTCAAGAGTGAAAGAAATGTTGTCAATTTCAATCACATAGGGACAAGTATTGCAACGGTTACGGTTGCCACCTTTTGTTCCAATATGTACTTTCATTATGGGAAAATGACTTCTTACAAATATATCTCTCAGGCTTATATCTCTCCGGAAAGCAAAATGAGGAGGTTTTTTGAAGACCTGCTGAGTTAGAGGGTCAGCCATGAACAATATCAATAAGATGGGGAGCGAGAGATGGTTATCCACGTTTGTTTATTTGTTGATAAAACGTTTGTAATGAAGACCTTTCCCTCTCTCATTCACTTTCTCCTCTCTCATCCCCTTGCACTCTCTCCCGCTCTCTCTCTCTCTCTCTCTCTCTCTCTCGCTCTCTCTCTCTCTCTCTCTCGATTCCTCTATTTCTGATGTAATAATTTGCCATCAAATCTTGATATATTAAAAAGAGTGTTTGATGGTTCCTGTTATCTCTCAATAAATAATAATACAATTAAATATGATTTCCCACTTGCTATTAAAAGGCTTTTGAAAATTATATTAATGTATACCCCCGGGGAGGGGATGGAGCTGCTCCCAGTGTGGCACTTCATTCTATGTATGCCCCGGGGAGGGGATGGAGCTGCTCCCAGTGTGGCACTTCATTCTATGTATGCCCCGGGGAGGGGATGGAGCTGCTCCCAGTGTGGCACTTCATTCTATGTATGCCCCGGGGAGGGGATGGAGCTGCTCCCAGTGTGGCACTTCATTCTATGTATGATGGCTTAGTACTTCTCAAAGTGCTGAGTTTATTTCGTACTGAAGACGGTACAAATCCTGGGCTTTCCCGACTGGCCCCACCTCTGTGTACGTCACTGATCAGCGCCACCGACCCACGCCCTTGTTAAAAAATACAGTTGCAATTACCAAGAAATGAACCCGCCCACATGTAAACAATGGATGATTGTAGAGTACCCCATCACATTCACTAACTTTGATTTCTTTAAGCGCTGTCCTGGCCTTTCAATCACATCCAATGTCTAGTGACCAATGCCTCATTGTGAGGTGACCAATGCCTCATTGTGAGGTGACCAAACCAATCTATTTTTAGTGACGACATCTGGGAGTGGACAGCGAAATAACAGGTCAACGAAGTCGAATAGAATGGGCGTTAATCTGGAACAGTTACTCTTTTCATCTCAGACTGACCTCCCTTTGCTTCCCTGACTTCCCTCCCCTGGCTTGACATGCTTCCAACCCGCCCTCGCAGGTTTTGCTCACCACGAGATAACATTTGGTAAAAGGTCAGCGGCAGTGACTGACCTCACTGGGGGCCATCGAGCGTATGACGTCATGGCCACAGCATTGGCCGGCCTTCTCCTGGTGTTTTTTTTTGTACAGTCCAAGGTCAGGTAGAGGTCATTCCCTGTGCAACAAAAGTCTTCTTTTCCAATCTTTATGACCAGACTGTGTGGCTGGAGTTAAGCTTCCTTTTGACCGGGGCGGGGATGGGTGGGGGGGGGTATCGTCTGACCAGCATTTGGTCACACAATGACCGTGTGTTACTGTGGATTTCTGGCTGGGAACATGTGGACACAGGGCCGAAATATCCTATACGTGGCGGAGATGTATGTCAATGTGTTCAAAAATTGTGAGAGAAAATTGCAAGAGCAATACAGATAAAAGTCAATGACTTATGTATCCAATGGAGAGTTGACTTAATTTAGTTTTGTTGTTTTTACAAGTTAATGTGGCACTATCTGCATATAGTACATAGAAAGCAAATAACTAAAGTCAAGTAAATCTTTAAAGAAGTAATCCTTGTAATGAAACCAATGCGTTTCTTTGCGTTTATTTTATTGATTTCACTGTCATATAACTAATGAAACTGTTTTCATCGTGTGAAATGCCAAATTAAAATATTCGTTAATTATCAGTAACAGAGAATATCTTTGACAAGTTTCAGAAACCTGACATGAAAGTGTATTTCTGTTTCCATAGCAACCAGGGCCGGTCTTAGGGCAAGGCGAACGAGGCAACCGCCTTGGGCCCCGCGCTTTTCAGGGCCCCCCGCTTTGAAAAAACATTTTAAATATTTTTTTACAAGTTTAAACACAGCTTATTGAAAATGGAGACATTGTAAACGGAAAATGGCTAATATATTCGGCATCTGATAACAAAATTTTTGTTTGTGTTGCAAAACTTTTTGGCACGGTGGTCGAGTTGCATGCGCGCTCAGCTGGCGTACCGATGGTCACATGGGTTCGAATCCATGAGAAGGCAAGGATCTGTTCCTGGGGCCTAGGGCGTCCCTGAGTCCACCCAGCTCCAAATGGGTACCTAACATTTGTTAGGGAAATAAAGGCGGCTGGGTAATGTGTGGAACCCTTATAGCCGTTGCCTGTGAACGCTGCGTCACTTGCCAACAGACCGGCATGGTCTGTGGACGCATTAATCTTCTGTATAGATAAGATAAGATAAGATAACATAAGATAAGATAAGATAAGATTAGATAAGATACGATAATATAAGATAAGGCAATACTTTGTTTGCTCTGGGATCCATCGGGATTTGTGACTGGAAAAATGGTAGTAGATCATGAGAAATGAAAGTGACATATGACATCTACTTTGGAATGGTTTGAGCCGACAAAACAGGCTAACAAAATGAGACACAATTGACAACGAAAGCCAAAAATTGATAAACTGAAAAGGCTCGTTGGCATAGTGTATTTCAGCGTCTAATTGCCATTGTCCGTTTTATTGCTGAGCACAACATGGCTTTTCGTTGGTTGTTCATTCGATAAACTACATTAGGCACACTATTGAAACTATTTTGGTGCTTGTTGAATTGCTAGACAAATTTGATCCGGTTTTGCAGGAACATATACGAAGAATACAAACTGATGAAATTCATGATCACTGCTTGAGAAAGCGAATTCAAAACGACCTCATTTCGTTGAAGGGAAATAAAGTAAGGACAATTATTGTAGGAAGAGTGAAAAATTTAATCAGCTAAATACTGTTGAGTAATACTTGATTGCACATTGGACCAACGTCACCAAGAACAGGTGTCACTGAGAATTCGCTATGTAACCCCAGGAGGTGGATATTCTGAAGTAATTCAATAGCATTTCATACATTTTATATAAGTAGAAGAAAGTACTTGACAACACCTGCTTGATGTCTTACTATTGGAACTGTCAAAATTAGGCTCAAATGTTTCTGATATCTGCGTTGTTTTTTTTTAAATTAATTTTATTAATGAATTTTTTTTATTTTTGTTTTTATAATTCAACAAATCTATGTTTTATTTTCTGCTTCAACAAAGCGTTGGCTATCCTTTCCAAGCATTTTCAAAATATTTCTTTGAAACCACTTTGTGAAATAAGATGGGTAAAAGTCGTGTGGAAAGTATAAAAGCTGTGTGATATCAAGCAGGCGAAATCTATAATGCACGTTTCGAATTTGCAAGGCGAAGTAGTGCTCCAATAGCCAGGAGTGAAACAGAGCCATTGCGCAAACAATTTAAGAACGCCAATGTCATTGTTTCAACTGCATTTTTGTACGACATAATTTTCCAAATTAATTACACCAGCAAAGAATTACAAACTATTTCAGTTGATCTAGCAAATGCTTCTGACAGCATGGAGCATATTTAGTGTTACAGAAATGGCTGTTTTGAAACAGCAATAGCAATTTCAAAAGAAATTGCCACTAACTTAGAAGTTGAACCCATTTTCAAAGAGACGAGAGTGCAAAAAGGAAAAAAAATACTGATGATGGAGATGATGAAGGATTTGTAGATGCACAAGAACATTTTCCCACATATTTATTTAACCAGATTGTTGATATGGCAATCATGTCGATGGCCATTCGCTTTGAACAACTTCGAAGGCATCATGCCTCGTTTTGATCTCTTAATAAATCTCATCAATTTTAAAAATATAAAAAATAAAAATTAATAAAATAATAATAAACTATTTTTAAAAAGCATCTACTGAATTGCAGTATAAATATGGAGAAAAAGTTTACAGCCTGAAAAAGTAAGGATCTTGATGGCTTCATGCTTGTCGAAGAGTTGCAATCATTGAGTTCCATAATTCCTGCGGTCACCTTCAACGATCCTGTTAATATTTTGCTGTTTATTTCTGTAAACAAGCGTTATAGTGACTTTCCTATTATAGGACACGCATTGCAATTCGAATATTTTTAACTATTCCTGTCACAGTGGCTTCCGGAGAAACATGCTTTTCGAACTAAAAACTTAATGAAACCTACATGCGGTCAACAAAGATTCAAGATAGGCTCAGTAACTACCGTATATACTCGTTCTATAGCCCGTTCGTTCATAAGCCGACACACACACACACACTTTTGGAAGATAAAAGTATTAAAAGTGTATAACCCACTCGCAAGCCGATCCCCAAAAAATAATAGGACAGCTTAAACAAAATGGTACACATTTTTTAAAAAATACATTCTAAATCGGTCATTATGATTGTTTACTTTGTACTGCCTATCTTTGTCTTTGTGCTCTTTGCTAGGCAAGAGTTACCGGTATTTTTTTTTAAAAAAAACTCTTCGGTAAACCGTGACGAAAGTGCGTACATTAAAATTCATTGTTGAAAACAAAATTTGTAAAACTATTTATTAAAAACGTTCACAAAAATAAATAAAATGAATAAATAAGGTAAGTGTAGTCGTTTTCATATATATAATAGCTTCTGGTAGAGCAGTCGAATCTTGTAGAATGTAGAAAAGGACCTTGATGATCTACAATAACAACACTGACATTCAATATCCATGCAGAAATACGTTAATCACCCGCTCGTAAGCCGACCCCCAAACTTTCCCCCCTAGATTTTGTCCAAAAAAGGTCGGCGTTATACGAGTATATACGGTATCTATTTTGTCCATTGAGAATGATGTAGCTAAGGATATCTATATATATAATTCTCTTCATGGGACCATGCCAGGCAAGTAAGCAGCAAAAATATGTGCAACCGAGCATGACGAATGACCCTCGCTCGGGTCAACTAAACACAGTTAACGGTTGGCAAGGAAGGTAGTGGAGGGGTGGGGCATGTCTTGAGACAGCAATGTTTTTTACATTCACTTTCGAAGTTCCTGCACAGTGTGTATGTATTTCGTAGTATGTTGGTTATTACATCCGCCTAGCATGCGGAAGGTCTTAGGTTCAAGCCCAAGTGGCAACATATGTTTTTTTTTAATTTTTAAAATTCTCAATGCCTATTCTTTTCCCCCCTTTCTTAGCAAACATAAACACCGCTTCGCATGTCACGGAAAAAAGCTTTGTTCAATGTTATATCAATTCCTTCACCAGGTACCTGTCTGTTTCTATTGGTCGCATATTTCGTTCATGGACGAAGTTGTTGCTCTCCAACTTGGCTTCATGGCTGTAATATTTGTTTATATATTGTGACGATGTCCTAAATACTTACCAGAAATGCTTCGGTGGTCCCCCATCGTTCACCCGCGTTGTTCCCATTTGTTCGTGCTACTGTTTGTGTCCGTTCTCCCCCTCCCTTTTTTTCTTGCACTATCTATGAGGAAGTCTGCGGCGTATGCTACGCCGCGGGCGTCTAGTTGATAATAATGAACTTATTTCAGATTTCGCAACCACCCAAGGTCGCAAGATTTGCTTGTAAGATGTAAAAACAAGGTGGAAGTAGAAGATACAAGCAATCCAACGCTAGTGTTTATATTTTATAAACTGTCAACTAGCATACCAAAACAAAACACTTAAATTATTAACATCATTTTTGAGTTTTAGGATCTTCAATTAAATGAACAAAACTTTAATGATTGATGTGTCAATGCTGTTGTAGACTAAAAATTTAAGTAAATTATTTTCCCCACATTGTTTTAATACATGTAGAAATGCACATTTTTGCATGGGTCTCGCTCCTCGTCTGCTGTGCTGTTTTGTGCCTGGGGCCCCGCTCGTGATTTTCTGCCTTGGGCCCCGCGTACTCTAGGGCCGGCCCTGATAGCAACCCATCAGTTACATCAGGATTAGGTTAGGTGTTGTTGGAGTTAATTGGCCTGTGTTAGGGTCGGGTTGAAGTTAGGTGGATTGTGTTAGGGTCGGGTTGAAGTTAGGTGGATTGTGTTAGGGTCGTGTTGAAGTTAGGTGGATTGTGTTAGGGTCGGGTTGAAGTTAGGTGGATTGTGTTAGGGTCGGGTTGAAGTTAGGTGGATTGTGTTAGGGTCGGGTTGAAGTTAGGTGGATTGTGTTAGGGTCGGGTTGAAGTTAGGTGGATTGTGTTAGGGTCGGGTTGAAGTTAGGTGGATTGTGTTAGGGTTGGGTTGAAGTTAGGTGGATTGGGTTAGGGTTGGGTTGAAGTTAGGTGGACTGTGTTAGGGTTGGGTTGAATTTAGGTGGATTGTGTTTGGGTCAGGAAACGTAAACTGATCAACTTTGTAAATTCCCTCTGTTGACACAAATCTGTAAATTTAACGGCAGTAATCGACTTCCTTCTCTTCGATTACAGTCACCTTCCTTGTGAGAGTTTGACGTCAAAATTTAGGAGATGAACAGTGAATCCTGAGGCTGTTTGAATGTCATAGTACCACTTTTTAAAAAATTATAGTGGTACGCAAGCCTCAGCCAAGATTTGTCCATATAAAGAAAACATTAATTTAATGATCCTTTAATTTTAGCTGAAGCAATGCAACTATTTGAACATACTCTATTTTTATCGTTTGGTTATCACATTCAAGGGAAATCATCCATGGAATTCAAGTTGAGTATCGAAATGTCTTTTTGTGTGCATTTGACCTATTCATGACCAAGCGCACGACGAGGAAGCAGTGAATCAAAGCGCGCCACGGTGCGCCATGAGGGCGGAGTAGCCAGGATAAACTGAAGTATGAAAGTTTAGGATAGTCATCAGAGAAATTAAGAGTTCATTATCATTACATGGATTCATTGAGAATTAGATTATTGTTAAAATTATCTGCATGACTATGATATGTTACTATCTACTTTACATAATGGTAATATTTACTTTATTTACTCGCGTTACGTTTATCTATATGAACTTTTTATAAAAATTCCCACTACTGGGGCTAACCAGACGCGTCATCACATGGTGCGAATGAAGGGAAGCTACTCGTACAATGTAGGACAAAGGACCTTTTGTCGCGGCCAAAAATATATTATTTTTTTTTACAAAATTATTTCTTAATGGACAAATGTTTCCTCTATAAAAGTTCCCAATTTCAGAACTGCTTTAGTCAAGGCTACAAGAATTTACTGCAGGTGTGAGATGACTCATGTGTTGGGATAAAAGAAATAATTGAATAAAAATAATATTAAAAATATTATCAGATTGTTGTTTCATTTTGGGTAGAAAAGGTGAAGGACATTAGAAGAAAGGTAGACAAAGAAACATGTCTGAACGTCTGCCCATCAAAACGGATCGTTTAGAGACGAGGAGATCAGACGTGACAACACTAACATACGGGCATCTAAGTAGTGGCAGTCTTCACCACACCAATAACGTTCTGTCAAACACATAAACCATTTTATCAAACAATATTAACAACGAGCAACAAAGCCCGTCCAAGGACGTTCCGCCACCGTTCGGTGGCATGTTGTAACTCCCCTCCAACAGCCGTCTCGATCGGCATTACATGTGCATCACGTCAAAAATACTATTCATTATAGTTAAAATAAATAACTCGTAAAAACAGAGCTTTTTACTATAAATCCCAACGCGCATAACTCAAAATAAAGTCTTGGAAGAAATACTGCACCAAAAATAACTCGCGTAAATGTGTTCAATATGATTGGCTGTAGGAGTCATGTGTGTTTGAGGGACCAATCGCTATCGATCACCGGACGGAACATAGCCTTTTATTATATAGTATATTATTATATAGCAGGGGTGGGGAAACCATGGCTCGCGAGCCAGATGTGGATCTATTGACGGCTGCATCTGGCTCTCAGAAAAATGTTCGATTATTTTTTTAAAAAAACAACGTTTATTCAGACTCATTTGATCTACATATTAATTGCATATAAAAACAGCATAACAATGTTATTACAAATAATTCAAATAAATAATGATTGTTCTTTTAGTGTTGAAATTACACAAAATTCACACATTTACTTGAATTTTTAGTTTTAAACATTATTTATGGCTCTCACATAATTACTTTTCAAAATATGTGGTGTCTATGGCTCTCTCAGACAAAAAGTTTCCCGATCCCTGTTATATAGGATATATTTTTTAAAAAACCAAAGATGTGGGTTAAACAAAGAATTTTCAAAAAAATAACTTTCTAGTGATAGAAGCGTGACGCTTGAAAGGTGATAAACGAATGATTGTTTTTTACATTTTCTAAAGCGATTAATTATATTTATCTTTAATTGCTAAATATGTCTAATTATTAATAATAACTAATAAATTCTCATTTTAAATTTAGAACATGTTTGCTCAATGATACTTACACATAAGTATTCAAATGTGAAATAACAGTAATTGTAGACATTGGAAAGTTATTTTAATTTTTCAACTAAAATTGACATTACATGTAATTTGAATCCCACCTCAAACACAAAACAACTTGTAGATATAACTGAGGGTTTCTGAGCAACTAAAATTCCTTGAAATTTAACATGTCATTTTTTGTTTTAACGCCGAACACTTTTGTATCAGGTCGAAGAAGTGTCTATACAATTCAACAAATGACGTCATCATTCTTTGTTCAACTTGTCATATATTGCTAGAGGCTGCCACCGCTAAGCTTTTCACTGTTCTTATTGATTGTGCCTCCATTGAACTACGCCTCTGTTTGATGGCTGAAGTGTACAAGTCATAGTGAAAATCCGCGGCCATTATTAGAGCTTTGTTTGACAAAACTCTTCGCTTGTTTGACTGTATGGAAAATTAGAAGTTTCTCAAGGGCATAAAATTATGGTTGTTAGTAATAGTCGCGGCCTTGAAAAAGTTTTCATAATGTTGATAGTGGTCCACGGTTCAGGGGCGTCAATAAAATATTGAAAAATTATGGTTAGAGTAAGGGCGTATTCAAGAACCGTGATGCGACTAGTACAGTGTACTGTTATTTTATTTTTTCTTTTTAAAAAAAAGTTTTTAAAGTCTAACGGAAGCCGTTTCACTAGTATAGTTTTGATACATTAATGGAGAGATGTTGAACTTTATTTTGAATGAATGTCAAATATGAGTCTTTGGGGTATGGTGGTACCACTATTTTTTAAACTTCGACCTCTCTGCATTCTTTTGTTAATACAACTGAAATGTTTGATGTACCTGAAATTTAAAGATTTACATTTTAAAAAGGATTAGGCATTAGTGTACAGCCTTAAATATCTGGGGTAAAAGATGTTGACTTGATAAAATAAATGAAGGTTACATGTTGGTGATTATACGTCTAAGACTTGGTATTATGGCGAAGAGTCAAAACGTATGCACATACTAAACAATTCTAGTGCCTTGTCAGTAGACTATGATAGTGTGTTTCAATCCATGTAAAAGAATCATATATATATTTACGCTCAAGTATGTATGACTGACTCACTCACTGTGGCCTAACGCTAATTGAAAATATAGACTTGAACATCATAATCCTTTTGGTTTCCCGATTAACATTAACCAAACAACGCACGAACCTATGACGTCAGCATTTGTGTTGTAAACAGTGCTGACTGACTCAAAGAGTTATTTTTTTGGTGCCGTAATTTGGTGCGCTGCTTTCTAAAATTAGTTAAGAAATCGTGTTGTGATTAGCACTGTAAAAAATATTATTATACATACTTTGTGTACATTTCATGAATATTTCTAATTTATCATACAAGGATGAGTTACTTGGGCTTTTGACAAAAAAAAACAACAACAACAACAAAACCTGTTATAAAATACTTTGTGTACGTTTAGGGGCCGTCCACAAATGACGTCACGCACCTAGGGGGGGAGGGGGTCACACTTTTGTGACGATGCGTGACGAGGGGGAGGGAGGGGGGTTGAAGAAATGTGACGCCACATCAAAGGGTAACTTAAAATAAAACTTCCACTGAAATATTTGGTCGCTTACAATTAATTTATTAATAACTTTTTAAAAATAATAATTCTTTAAAAAAAAATCAGTGCTTCTCAATGTGCCGGTCGGTAGGCCATCAGACGCTGGTTGGCGTAAGCTATCAAGACACGAAAATTAAAGCTAATTATAATCCTTAAGTTTGAGAACCCACAAGATAACGTATGAAATTGTTACCCTGCTTCGTTTGATGTTGACATCAAAGCATTTGTGATGTAACCGCAGCTCCGCTTCGTTCTCTCACGGCAGGCGACATTTTTTGCCCGTTACCCCAAAATATGCAAGTTTATGTGTGCGTTAAGCAAACCACGAGACTCTAGGTCCTGCTCACATGACTCGGGGATTTGGGGGAGCATCGTTAGCCCCCCCCCTCCCCCGAAAATGCTACTGGTGAGTTTTACAAACATGACAACTGTCTAAAAATGATCTGAATAGGATTATGTGTAGATATTTTAAGTCAAAACGACACGGAATATCCTTTTTCTTTAAAGGGTGAGAGGGGGGGGGATGCAATCTATTTGATAGATTTATAAACGTTTTAAGTTTGATATAATTTTTCGATTGGTTTTTGGTCAAACGCCCCTCATGGCCATTCTAGATATAATGATAAATGAGCCCATTTAAAATTAGTCAAGTATTCATTAACTTCATTGAATGCGTCAAATTCTTGACATCGCAATTCGAGAGGAGCACAAAACATCCTTTCTTCTAAACTCAGTTTTTAAGGCATTAATTTTAAATATCACAGAAAGGAGACGTAAAATAGGCATGTCATGTGGATTAAGATTAGGCATATTGTCACTCGTGTCAATATAAATGATAGTAGGGTGGATTTAGGTGTCTTCGTAAAGTACGTAGGTAAGAAATCTACATAGTTGTCAGAACCTGTTCAATAAGGGGCATATGTTCCAAGGGTACACGTACACATGACGTATTTTAATATATCTAGTGGATTGTAGTGGATGTTATATGTCCCAAATGAGTCTGCATTATTCCCAAGAATTCCTTTTTGACCCCAGATTAGGTTATTTACCCCTGTTCGCCAACCTATTTCTTTCGCATGCCCGTCAGTCAATTGAGGGATTTTTGAGCCAAGACGTTAACCGCGATGATTAATAGTCAATGTTTAATTTGTATGCATTAAAATAAAATGTAATCTAAGGATGTTAACACAGTTCGTTTTCTGAAGACCGGTTAAACGTTTTAAAAAAACGCGGGTTACAATATTACAATGTAGACCTTCACTAAATAATAAATGATTAAATGACAAAAGTGATTTGAAACACACTTATATACATATAGAAAATAAGTTGTTTTTTGTTGTTGTTGTTGTTGTTGTTTTTTGTTGTTGTTTTTTTTTGGGGGGGGGTCAAGGCTTTGTGACGTATTTTTAGAGGGGGGGGGGTCTAACTTTTTGTGACGAAGCGTGACGAGGGGGGAGGGGGTCAAAAATCGGCCAAAATCGCGTGGCGTCATTTAAGGACGGCCCCTTAAGAAAGTTTAATATTACGTATTTATCATACAAGGACAAGTTAGTTGGGCTTTTGAAAAAGGGCTTTAAAAAAGGGGGCGCCGCACCACAAACTGGTTGGCAATAGGTTATGTTACTATGTGGACAAACCATGTAAGAGATTGGCAGTAGGTGATGTTAGTATGTGCCTGAACAATCTTTGCAAGACCTTTAACACTGTCGAATGGAGGAAAATGTTGACTTATTTTTGAGTGGTATTACCACATGTGGTTAACATTGACATCATACACATCCATGTGGGACAAATCAAGAGAGGTCGTCTCTCCTATTTTCTTCTTCGTTACCCTTTTCAAAGTTACTTTTCTTACAGACTTTCACATAAACATAAACATAAACAAATCGAATACTCAAGTGAGACGATCTTTCATCCCAACATTCGACCAATCGCTCGATCACGACTGATAAAAAGTGTGTTGTTTTTTTTTGTTTTTTTTTAAAACTTCCCAGTGTCCTGAGCAGGGAGATAAAATTGTGAACTTGTGATTCACATCCATAGGTGAATAATTTCAAAAGATTTAGTTTTAGATAAACGCATGTCTAAAGAATGTGACGGACCAGAACCACTTTGAAGCGTGGGGAAATGACTACTTTCAGTCTAGAGATTTTAATCGTGGGGATTATCAGGGGATCTCAAATTAGGAAGTTTAAACTTCATTTTATCGTGATCTTTGATGGTCCTACTGCGTTTATTGTAAACCGTTCTATTAAAACAAGTTTTGAAATGTGTAAAATAACCTGTGAAATTACTACAAAGTGTTTCTTGATTAACGCCCCCCCTCACACTCTCACATATTCTCACAGACCCAGGTGTTAAGTCTGAAACAGCTGTTGTAAGTCCTTGAACTGTTTGCGGTCGTGACAACGAAGATGACAAATTAGGACGTTAGTCTTCAGCTCGTAGTCTATACTCTCGTTATCGTCACTCATCAAATCTCGCAACTTCTCGCCTTCGAAATACGATCGCTGTTGCAATAAGATTGGAGATAAAATGAGTCGTCTGCTTGGCTTCGTTTTTTTTTCACACATAAATTATCAACACTAGCAATACGTGACTTACAATGACTCAAAAGGGGTCAAAGGTTAAAAGTCGGACCGGTTTCGCTAATCTCCAGAAATTACTTGCGGGTATGCGGAGGAAGATGTTAATTGCTGATAGAAGCTGTTTGAGGTCGTACCAGATTTCGATCACACAGCAGAAAGCGATTATGCGGTCTCCGTTGTGGATACATGGATACAGTAGTAATGTCCATGATGGCAGTTAAAGGGACCAGGAAGTCAGCAATATGGACCATTGGGGTTACAAGTACGTCAGATCAGCGGTGCACCAAAGTGGTTGTCATTAAATGGGATGGTTGAACCAACCTTTAGGTTTAAAGTTGCCACCCTGTCACAGTCTAATTCATTCATCTTCTACAAATTTAGGTTTTGTAGTATATGTTGTTTTTTTTGTGTAAGAGTTTCAGTTAAAATAACAAAATTGAAATGTATTCTTATTATTTTTTTTAAATTAAATAAATTGAAACAAAAATGGCTGTGTCCACGCCATGTGAACCTCGACTGTATCAGTAACAGTATTTGTTTTACTGTGTGCATGTCTATATACAACACACGTTGATTTAAAAAAGTAACACATGCAAACACACACAGAAATGCTGAAGGCACTTTTTTATCTGCCCCTTGACAAGATCGCTTGCCGCCCCTGCATGAACTATGTCCGGTTTCTTGAAATCAACTTCTAAAGGCTGCTTACGTCACTCCATTGACGTCACTATTGATTTATTACCCCATTCACCCCCTATGCGGTAACCTCCACGGGTTTCTCCGCGACTATTTACCGTTAATTAATTTCTTATTCCTAAAAGTCCGCGTGTAGCACAGCGCCACTCCGGTGTCCATATTCAAATGTAAACATTGCATTTCTAAACATGTGGGTGGGTTGCTAAAAATATCCACGGGACAAAGCTGAAGGTCAACATTGAATGGCACCTCACGTGCTAAAATGGAAGGTTCTAGGCCGTTCAAGGCATTATGGGATTGAGTTCGATATAAATTAGGTTAATTCTGGAATAGCCTCGGGGTCTCTGTATTAATAACAAAGTTTATTATGATATGTTGAAGTTGGTAAGTTCACTGTCAAAACGTTGCTGGAAGTGGACATCAAGAAAAATAGAGGAAAAAAATATGAAGGAGAAATTAACCCTGATTAACGTCGAGATTTGTTTATAGTAATCTACCCGGACCAGGACTTTTTGGCGCCACCATTTTGGCGCGACCATTTTGGCGCGACTGTTTTGGCGCAGGACATTTTGGCGCTGAGCCGTTTTGGCGCAGGTCATTTTGGCGCCATTTAAAAACAACTTTTTATTTAACTTAACGTTTATAAACTTTTAATAAAGAGAATGCAAAATATATAAATTAAGAAACGTTTTACGAGTTACTAGTCCCATGCAATATTTTACCTTTAGCAAATGCAAAATAATCAACTTATAACAACTTAATAATAGTTAATGAAGCTCACATCGCCAGAACTTCTTGGAATGGTCTGCACTAAGCTTATCGAACACATAACAGCATCCTTCGTGATTCAAATTTTCTTTACCACGCTTCGATGTAACAGTTTCCATTTTACTGGTTTAAATAATACGTCATATATTTATGAAACTCTACTTAACTTATTATGATTTTAGTCTAGAACACTCTTGCACTTTTATAAATGTGAAACGCACGCATGATTAGGCAGGAACGGTAAATAATGGCTTAGGCCATCTGTGCGCCAAAACGGCTCTGCGTCAAAACGTCACATACCGAGTAATACCTTGGGGTACGAACGATTCAGATAACGAATAACTTTATTTTTTAAAATATCTTTTTGTCTCGGGTAACAAAAAGTGCCATGGGTTATGCAGGTATATATATGGGGGTGCCACTAGCAAGGTTTGTGCTACCGATCACTTGAGTGGGAGTGGTATAAGTATCGACTATGTGGGGAGAGTGAGGGGTGGTGAAGGAGTTACTGTTTGAAGCCGGCTGCTACCAACACCTGCTGCACAACGTCAGTACGAAGTGGTGGGTGTGAATAATGAACGATGTTACGTTGAAATGAATATCACGGATCTCGTTTTACTGCCTGTTCATATATATATGGTGAATATTACATCTGTTTGCGAGCATGTGGTCGAGGGCTGCATGTAAAGCTGAAAAAATGAAAAGCCGTGGGTGTTTCCTTTGTTTTTAATAGCAATTGTTTTGTTCAGATCGTCTTAATTACTATAAAATTGTGTTTGTTGTGAAACACGTTCCTACCTCATCACAAAAGGATTAGTTTCTATTACAACAGCTTATTTTTCTATCGTCATGAGCGGTCATCACAGACCTAAAAGGTCGTTTTAAAATGTATTCCAACAACTGTGTTGTAGCTAATGTGAGTCCTCACCACTGAAAGGATGGTTTGTTTATTTTTTTTTCCTGTTTTTTTTCTTATCAACCACGAATTCCAAACAATCCAAACAAATAAAGTTTTAAAAAATAGACAATTTTTGGTAAATATAGGCTACATGCCGTCCTCATTCAATCGAGGTAAACCGATTCTTCGGCCCCCCTTTTGGTCAATGCAGTAAGGTTTTAAGAATTAGTGGTGGGCCTGTTATAAGTCCCGTTTGGAATGTATGATTGCGTGTGTGTGAATTAAACAATATAAACATGGAGATTTAAAGCTAGCGAACACACAGTACACATCATCAGACGCAGACAGATGTTGTCCCGAGAGTCGCGGCTCGCCTCATATTATCAGGAACTTATTTAGGAGAAATTATTCTTAGAATCGATACTCAACAGAAAACCCATTGACATCTTTACGCAAAACTACAGCAAAATACAACAAACGTGCAGCAACATTAAACAAACCTACAGCAAAATATAACAAACCTGCAGCAAAATACAACAAACCTGCAGCAACATTAAACAAACCTACAGCAAAATATAACAAACCTGCAGCAAAATACAACAAACTTGCAGCAAAATATAACAAACCTGCAGCAACATTAAACAAACCTACATCAAAATACAACAAATCTGCAGCAACATTAAACAAACCTACATCAAAATACAACAAATCTGCAGCAACATTAAACAAACCTACAGCAAAATACAACTATCCTGCAGCAAAATGCAACAAACCTACTAATGGACTGGTGGATAGAGCGACTAATGTAAACAATACACGATAGGACATGACGAGTTTAATTGCTAAGAACATTTTTGACATATGATGTAAATGAATATTCTTAAGGAACACAGTGTACAGATGTGACTGGATTTTTTTAAAGCTAGTAACTACTTAATGCAAAATTTCAAATAAGATATTTTTATGTCAATATCTCTGTTGTCGATTCAACTCGTCACTCAATTAAAACGTAATATTGTTTTGTTTACATTTATCGTAGTGATATCTGGGCGGAGCCATTTATTTAAAAGATTCTTCTTTTCGGGTATTGAGTTTCTGTACGTCATATTCTGACGCCAAAGAGCTGGGATGGGCAAACTGGCACGCGGGTCACATGCGGCCCGCTTTAGAATTCTGTGCCGCTGAAAACCCCTTAGCGAATTTGAAATTAAAAAAAAATCAGTCAAAATTTGTTGAAGTCAACATGATTGTGCTTGAATTATGGCTTATGTTAGTGTTACGTCAGCAATTGATATTGACTCTCTAACTTATAATAAATATTAGAGCAAGGATTAAACGGCTCGTTAAAACGGCACGTAACACAAAAAGAAAGGTAAAACACAGTAACTGACTATACAAGACTGACCTTTAATAATAACCAATTAATATCAATTAAACACACGATACCTGTCGTTAGAACTAAATAGTATAATTGGCTAACCCGTAACTAAATATAACAGCATCTAATAAAAACTCAAGTTAATAATTAAAAGAGATAAGCGCTCAAAATATGCGATATCGTTTGTTTACAATAGCCGGTGACACTAACATAACAGGTAACTATGCCAATAACAATAGTAGTATGTCCGTCTCTTCTCGGGCATGGAGAAATTGCTCCTTTCTCCTTCTATTTGTTCCCTTCCTTACATACTCAATCTTTTGGAAAGTTCTGGGTTTAACTTCTACGAGAACAACAAAAACCTCTTTCGTAACTAATAGGGCCCAGAACTTTCTAGAAAATACATGTACGATTTCGCTAAACCAAAACAAGGTCAGAGGTGTAAACCGACCCGCGGAGACAGACTGTGGAGTGACTAGGGAGGGGTGGGGCTCAATCATAAAATCACTGGGTAGCATCTCTAACCATTCATGGCAATCGGCGAGGGAGGATGGGGGTAGTACGTAACAGTTAAGTAAGACCCTTTGAAGGTTCATGACCATCTGATGCGGTCCTCGCCGACCACTGACCTTTGGGGAGTTCGCCTTTAAACAACATATGAGATCTAGAATAGACTTTGTAGGATAAGGACCCTAATATAATATCGTCTTTTTTTCTTAGTTCCGGGACTCATTAATCTTTATGTCTTGATTGTCAAGCACGACTTTTTTAAATTGTCGAAATGTGTGATATATTGTTGACTGCAATAGAGGTAAAACGGTCTCTCAACTGCTTGGTAAAACTCCCAAACATCCTCGTGATTACCATACGCGTATCATTGAAATGTGATGAGAGTCGAACTCTTCATGGGTTGAGGTAGGCACGCTCCGGTCAATTCATATGTTAGGAAATCCCAGCTATTCGAGTTTCTCTTTGGGAATGAAATGTTGAAAACACATGCACCCTCTCTTGGTTTCTGCCTGTGAAGATCACACGGTCTCATAAACCGCGTTTGTTATGCATGCATCACGCAACGTTTTGTAACCATGGGTAACGGAACAGTGCTCATAAATTAAAAGGTGTTCAATGGGTTACGTCCCCGCGTCTTACAATAAGCTACAAGTAAACAGTTACGTACGGTGTGCAGATAATAGCTTCGCTCCCTTTGTGCTGTATTTACGCAATGCCCGGATGAATGGCCCTCGATCGCGGCCCGTTCCAGCCCGGATCCGCTAAGCTGACTCGCGGCAATGTTAACCTTTTGTCAACATGAAACTATTTTAGTTACTGTGTCTCGTAACACAACAGGGGGGTGTCTCAATAATTAAACAAGGCGATATCCGTTTATTTCAGGGCTGATCATGTGATCAAACCCCTGGCCGGGCACGATCAATAGCGCCCCCTCCCACACGTTTATCTGATCAATGGCACTCCCCACCCACACAATCTTAAAACGGATTATAAGACAAAGAACTCAGAGTGCTGAAAGGTTAAGGTTGCGAAACCCAAGGTCTCAGGTAATACTTTGAATGACATTCTTTCCATTGTTATGAGTGACGAGGTAGATTGGGGGATGGGACATGCGGTCAGTTAGTTAGTGTCCACTGTAAGAATACCGTGGCCGGTGGTGCAAAGAAGAAATATCACGACTGAAATGGGGTTGTTGTTTGGTTTGTGAAAACAACTGACCAACGTCCAGATAAATTTGGCTGGTCAGTCAGTATACATTGATCTGTGTAGACTTGGATCAAAGAACATTGTAATCTATTCTCGTAGTATATCAACAAACTGTGCAATGAATCAGATGATACTTTTAATTCTGAGACCTGAAGTGACTACGTGACTCGTGAACATTGAGACCATACGTGACCATTAAACATTGAGACCAGACCTGACCATTAAACATTGAGACCAGACGTGACCATTAAACATTGAGACCAGACGTGACGATTAAACATTGAGACGAGACGTGACCATTAAACATTGAGACCAGACGTGACCATTAAACATTGAGACCAGACGTGACCAGTCAACATTGAGACCAGACGTGACCAGTCAACATTGAGACCAGACGTGACCAGTCAACATTGAGACCAGACGTGACCAGTCAACATTGAGACCAGACGTGACCAGTCAACATTGAGACCAGACGTGACCAGTCAACATTGAGACCAGACGTGACCATTAAACATTGAGACCAGACGTGACCATTAAACATTGAGACCAGACGTGACCAGTCAACATTGAGACCAGACGTGACCAGTCAACATTGAAACCAGACGTGACCATTAAACATTGAGACCAGACGTGACCAGTAAACAATGAGACCAGACGTGACAAGTAAACAATGAGACCAGATGTGACTGGTAAACATTTTACTACAGAAGTGACCAGTAAACATTGTGATTGTGTATTAAAAATTTTAAATTTATCATTTTTACTATTGTTATCTATTCCGGTATTAAATTAATTTGAAATTAAAATTATTTTTCTGAACTAAATAGTAAGTTTTGGCTGATTATGTCCCTTACCACCTTGATAACCACACGGTTATTTACCACCTTGATAACCACACGGTTATTTACCACCTTGATAACCACATGGTTATTTAACACCTTGTGCTATCATGGCGCCTGAAGTTACAAACACCGTGAGACAAGCTGTTACACATGATGACACCACGTGACACAATGAAACAACAATTAACATTAATTTTCCCGTGGCTTACAAAGAAGTAAATAGTGTCATTATAGTCAAATAGAATTAATGGATTTTAGACCAGTATAAATTTAGGTTGTTTTTTTTAGCGCAATTTCCCCATGGGACAAATAGCGTTTATATATTTGAAAAGTCTATCCTGTATGGATGCCTGGTGGAGCTTGCACAAGCAGATACTCCTGAACCATACCAGATAGAGGGTTCGAGTCTTTTGCAAATATGTTAAGGAGATCCCAAGGATGTGCACGAACTAAAGAAATTCGCGATACGATTTACTGGATTTCCTGGAAATTTTTTAAAAAACACACACGAAAAAATAGTTTTTTTGTCAATTTCTTGCCAATCTATCGGGTTGAAACAAACGCCAAACAATAGCGAATAATAGTTAGAACAATGCAGGAGAAGGAATTTTTTAGAAATCTCTTTTCGTTTGACTCCCGCAATTTTAGCAGAAATTTGTAGATTGCATTTGTATTGTTTGCTTTCAGAATTATTGATTTGAAATGACTTTTAATGTAATCTAGAATGATTTCCCTTGAATGAAAAAAATCGTTAGAAATTGCGCACCAGGGGTCGGGAAACTTTTTTTCTGTAAGAGCCATAAACACCACATATTTTGAAAAGTAATTCTGTGCGAGCCATACATTATGATTAAATCTAAAAATTCAAGTAAATGTGGGCATTTTGTGTAATTTCAACGCTAAAAGTAAAAGTACAATAAGTATGTGTCTGAATTAATTTTTAATAACATTGTTATGCTGTTTTATATGCAATTAATATGTAGTTCAAATAGGCTGAATAAACTTTTTTTTAATAAACAAACATTTGTCTGAGAGCCAGATGCAACCATCAAAAGAGCCACATCTAGCTCGCGAGCCATGGTTTCCCGACCCCTGGTTTAAATACTCATTTGAGATTTTTATTACTTGTTTTAATTTATTCTATGCAGTGGTACCTCAAGATACGAAAGCTTCAAGATACGAAAAATTCAAAATACGAAATGCCACTCGACGAATTTTGTGTACTTAGATACGAACAAAAAAAATCCAAGATTCGAAAAAACGCGCGGCTGACAAAATTGGGCATCTCGTGACTGCATTCAAAGCGCAACCAATAGTTTTTGCGCAGTTCAATGACATTTGCCTGACTCATTTCAGAAACATTGCAAAATGCTGCCAAAAACCAGCTTCCTGGATCAAAATTTGATAAGAGACCATTAGTAAGCGAAGATTAAAAAATGTTGTTGTTTTTTTTAATAAGACAAGAAAATGTGGTGAAAATGAGGCAAATGAAATAAAAAATATATAAT
The DNA here is from genome assembly GCA_944989445.1 of Ampullaceana balthica. NCBI lineage: Eukaryota > Metazoa > Mollusca > Gastropoda > Lymnaeidae > Ampullaceana > Ampullaceana balthica. The sequence continues at coordinate 153,705 of CALYLW010000025.1, forward strand.
AAATTTACATAAGTTTTTGCGTTTTATTACGTTTGTTTAGTGTATAGTGCTACTAAATGTTTGTTTAGTGTATAGTGCTACTAAATGTTTGTTTAGTGTATAGTGCTACTAAATGTTTGTTTAGTGTATAGTGCTACTAAATGTTTGTTTAGTGTATAGTGCTACTAAATGTTTGTTTAGTGTATAGTGCTACTAAATGTTTGTTTAGTGTATAGTGCTACTAAATGTTTGTTTAGTGTATAGTGCTACTAAATGTTTGTTTAGTGTATAGTGCTACTAAATGTTTGTTTAGTGTATAGTGCTACTAAATGTTTGTTTAGTGTATAGTGCTACTAAATGTTTTTTTAGTGTATAGTGCTACTAAATGTAAGTGTTTATTTAGCATTAATTCAAGCAACTTTTGTACGTAACTTATTATTTTTATAAAGTTAAGTGTTGAGTACGTATTGCCGTAATCAGTGCCGGTCTTAACAATTGCGGCGCCAAATTTTTACGTGGCTTTGTATGCGAAACGGTTTGCGCGGGGCCCAATTTGGGTAGGGATAAGGAATTAATAGGGATAATAAGTAAAAAAATTAATGTAGGCGGTGCCTATGAAAGCGCGGGGCCCACGGCGTAGGTTTCAGTGGCCTACGACCGGCCCTGGCCGTAATGTTTTCTGCCCTCCGTTCTCCTCCACTACCACTTTCTGCGACACTTCACCTCATCGCCTTACTCGCAAGGTACATTGGTATACATATTATTTTTTCATTTCTCTTATTCAGTTTTCATTGTTTTCTTATTATTTATTTGATGTATAATGTTTACTTTTAAGGATTGAAGAATCCTACTTTGTTTTTCTTCAGTTTTCCATGATATTGTCAATTTTAGTGATCTTTCTGTGTGGCTTGGAACGGATTACGTATTTTACATGTAAATGTTAGTTCGAGATACGAAATATCCAAGATACGAAGGCCAACCCGTAATGGATTAATTTCGTATCTCGAAGTACCACTGTAACTATGTATTTAAATATATGATATGAATTGTATATGTGCAGCAATGGATATATATAAGATCTATACATTGAGCAACAATGGAGCGGGGCGGGTGTGGTGAAGTGGCGAGGTGGTAGTTTGGTCACAGCGGGGCATGAACTGGAGAGCCTGATACAGAAGAGCAAATATTTGCACACTGTCCCAGTACCTGGAAGCTTGGCTCAGATGACCAGTTCACTTCAAAGTTCTTCAATTTACACTGGGCATATATTAGAATATGCCAGTAAAAGGCTACTGCACATAGCCATTGAACTCTAGGTAACCGTCTGCTAGAGACGGAATAAAAGTATCTCATGGTGATATTTTTTTAAGTTTCTTTGTGTGGTATATTCAGTTAATTACTTTGTTGTAAATTTCATTTAAATCGACATTTTGATTAACTTAACTGTTTGTGGGTCACGGTCAATCCTAACTATGTCATTGAAGTGGTCTTTAGGGACTGGGTACCTGTTTCCGAATATAAAATGAACGGGCAATCCTAACTATGTCACTGAAGTGGTCTTTTGGGACTGTGTACCTGTTTCCGGATATAAAATGACTCAGAATTTGATTAAACTAGGGAAACGGGTGCTAGCATTTGATCTTCATTTATTTTATTTCTGCTGTCCAAGACTAGGTAGACAATTTTAAGTAAGAGAGTAGTAATTAAAAACTCTTGAGTGTGAGAGCTGCATTAGTTGCTCATGAAACATCCAATGGCTGTATCTAAAAAATAGATTAATCAGCCTAAGCTCAAGCCTATACATGTTCACTTAAAAATGTATTTTTCGATCTTTGTTGAATCAGCTCCAGCTGGAAGCGGGCCGCATTTAACCCGCGGGCCGCTTTAAGTGCACCCACTTAACCCATAAGAGTGATTATATATTATTAAAATGTTTGACATTAACTATCTACTATCAGACACCAGGCTGCCCCTAGCACACAGCTTGTATGATGAGAAAGGTCCGCGTCAATAACCACCCCACGAATTTCTTGCTGTCTACCAGTGCGTTTAGAACTTTATATACCATTGAACTATTACAGCGCTAAGAAATAAGATTTGGAAACATCTAAGCCTAATACACTCATACAAATATTTCTCAAGTCCCACATATTTTAATCAAATTTTATTGGTACACAAAAAATATTGTCATAATCATGAATTAAGTAATATGTAGAATAATAATTCAGCTTTTAAAAATTGTAAAGCGGCAAAGTCTGGTACATGATATTTTTAAATGAACAATAATTCACTGTTAAAATAGAATATTGTATTTTCTCAACAATAATTCGGACGTTTTGTATTTTGGATATTTATGTGTTGGTGACTTTGTTGGTTTGTTTGTATATATAGGGAGATCATATTTAAGACATTTATTTTAAATATAAATATAAATAAAATGCATTCTGTTCAATAAGCAGCGAGCAGGCGTACATAATTTTGGGGCAAGCTCAAATTCAGTGTAAAAAAATAATTAATATTAACAATAGTAAAAAAAAAGTGACGTTTGCTTTACCTGAGTATGTGCATAAAAAGGTCATGTGAGTTCACAGTTCAACATTTACACACAGTTATATGGATGTGTGATAAGACATGACGATAACATCACAGTGTTAGACGAAATATGAAACAGTTAAAATGAAACTTTGAAACTCAGACAGATAACATACTATTCATTGAAATGCCACGTCATTTAGCCTTCCACACTTCCACAAAAATTTCCAATCTCATGAGTGAGTCAATCATGACAATTATGTTCATTTGACCAATGATAACATCATGATATTTTAAACATCAGATACGCGTCATGTCTTTTTCTAAAAATGAATGGGGGAAAAAATGATTGGCATGAACATACGCATCTTATGATGACGTAGGAGCACACGTAATATCATTGCCAGGGTAACACAGAAAAGTATGTATACAATTTGACAAAAAATGGCTACAAATAAAAGCAAATTTGTGCAAAATTATAAAAGGCTAGGAAAGTCGTTGACAAACTCAAAATTTCTTTACATTAAAATTTGTTTAAATCCATTTGGCCAATGTTTAATTGTATGTTTTCAAGGGGGGGGAGTTACCACACAAAAAAAAGAATGTTTCATTAGCCTGGGGGGGGGATATAAATATTACAAGTAACATTCTTACGTTTTGAAATCCTTTGATTTTAGACGTTTAAAAACTAATAGTAAATAAGGATTTTTTTAAAGTGTTCATTTTTTAGTTTCTGGAAATTTTCAGAAAATGTCAAATATTTAAAAATGTAAAATTGTTTTAAACATAAATGATGAAAGTAAAAATGTAATACATGTAATACATCATAGACTATTATTCACATCTTTTAACTGTTACAACAGTTTTTACAAATTTACTTCTTAATTTTAAAAACATTCAATTTCATGTTCAATAAATATTTTATAATTTAATAGCAGTAAGACACATATAAATACAATTTCAAAATGAAAGTATGTAAAATAAAATAAAGGAATTTTTATGTGAAATAATGATACGAGCATCAATTAATCATCAATTTATGAATATCAAATTTTAGTCAGTTCGACTAAATGGCATGACAAGACATGACATTGCATGACATGACATTGGCACATAGAGCCTCCCTGACAAAGTAACATCCCGGTTAAAGGACACAGCAGTTATTTCGCCCTGAGCAAAGTTAGAGGTCAAACCTGGAATCTTTAAGTTAGAAAACACTGTCATAAATAACGCAGGAAACATACAAATAGACGCAAGTGCGTGGTGGTGAGCAGTCCAGAATTTAAAAAGTTAAATTTCATTGATTTTATCTTGATAAATTAATAGGAAGGTAAATCCATAAAACACACATACAAACACACACACAATTATGATATTAAGACTTAACGGCGTTCTCCCTCCCCCCACCCCCTCCACCCAAACAACCCCAAAAAAGCACGTACCACTAAAAAAATTAATCATCTAGAGCAGGGGTCTCCAAATTACGGCCTGTGGGCCAAATGCGGCCCGCGAGGCCTTCTTATCCGGCCCCTGGAGACCTTTTAATCTAAAAAGAAAAAGATACTATTTTTACTTGTAGTTTATCACAAAACTGTTTGTAGTCGGCCCCAAACTGCTGTTTGACATTTAATGCGCCCTCTGGCAGAAAAGTTTGGAGACCCCTGATCTAGAGGAGTCAAGATTGATATGCCCTTGGCCCTAAACAAATCAAATACATATTTTGATAAATAGTAACACACACACACACACATTGTGTGCAATGTAATTGTTTTGATCGTCGATTACATCGTAACATCTACATCATTACATCTACATCATTATATCGAGGTATTTCAAGAGTTCCTGATCAGCGAAAGAAACCAGAAAAAGATATCACTTGGCAGTATGAACAATAAACAAACTCATTCCATGAGATAAGTGACTTTTAGTTCAACTTCTACAAGTCATTGCAATGTTGTGACAATCAGTAAGTAACAACTTCTACAAGTCACTGCAATGTTGTGACAATCAGTATGTAACAACTTCTACAAGTTACTGCAATGTTGTGACAATCAGTAAGTAACAACTTCTACAAGTTACTGCAATCTTATGACAATCAGTAAGTAACAACTTCTACAAGTTACTGCAATCTTATGACAATCAGTATGTAACAACTTCTACAAGTCACTGCAATCTTATGTCAGTCAGTAAGCCATGATGTGGTACAGTGATAATGCATCATTCTTAAATTGCTGGCTCAACATTGTAGAATAATCCAGACATTAAAAACACATAGGTGCGTTTAACATTTTTAAAAAAAAAGTAATATTTAGTTTTAACATTTTTAATTTGCATTTTAAAAAAATTAAAAAAATTTAAGCTTTCGTAAATCAGCCGTGACAATCACAATGTTTAAAGCTAAGACTAAACAAAGCAATAATTGTATGTTTATTTAAATTTTTTAAAAATAATTATAATAATAAAATGACTTTAGTGTGAGACGTTTCTCCAATTGACTGATTTTGTATTTGCATATAGTTCTGACTTGAGTCAAATCTGGTCTTATTGCTCTACGAACTGCTGAATATTCGCTACACTGCAAAAGTTTACAAATGCCGTTCCAGTTAACACTTTGAATTGTTGCTGGAGGCTGGAAAACAATACCCGTATGTTGTGGCTACCAATAAACGCTGTCGGCAGGCCGGAAGTTCATTGACGTCGCTGCCGGTTTAACTGCTGTACAGCATACATTTGAGCCGAGCCGTCTCCGACTTGAGGGCGGCAACCTCCACGCGCAATTTGAGGTTCTCCTGCTCCAGAAGGGCTGCTCGGATGGCGATCTCATCCTCTTTAGCGCGTCGGGCATCACGTGAACGTTTGGCAGCGTCATTGTTTTTTCTGCGTCTCTCCCAATAGGCGGCGTCTTTCTGTTCGTCGGGTAACGAACGGGGTCGCTTCCGGCTGTTGGAGTGCCCGTATGAGGATGTGCTTGAGACAAGGGTGGGGGGCAGGGAACTGACAGGTGTGGGGAAGGGCGAGGGCGTAGTGCTGTGCTTGATGTGGTCGGAGGTGTCACGTGAGGATGGGGATGAGCATCCAGCGGATGAGGATGGTGGTTGTTGCTGAGACATGGCGGATGGGCTTGGATACCGATGGCTGTGGTGGGACTGATGTTGCTGTTGATGATGATGCTGACTGTGGTGATAATTGGACACGTGGTGCTGAGAATGTGGAGACGTTGTACCGCTGGGGGACGATGATAACTGTTTTTCCCTGAACATTTGGAACTGCTGATTGTAAACGTTCATGAGATCTTCATTGTTCATCCCGGGAAACACAGAGGATTCCATTCCCTGAGGCAGCGTCGACGGCGCCAACCCGGGCAACCCGAAAAACCCAAGGGGCATCTGCAGCGCCTCTTTTGGATACGCCTTGAATGGACGGTTATTTTTAGATTTGCGGGGGTCCATTAAGGTGGCGGCGGCTAACTGAGAGAACGCGTTCATGACCGAGCTGTTCCCCATAATGTTTGGTGGAAGTCCTGGGAACATGGCAAGCGGAGGCATAACCGGCGATTCCCGCGTCATACCGTCAGGGTGCTTCTGATCGTCAAGGTCATCGGGGCTCGGAGACTCCCGCTTGATCACGTGACGATGGCTGGAGAGCGAGTCTGTCGGTGGAGACGCTGTGTTGTAGTCGGTCATGTGACCGGGGCTGGATGACGACGTCTGCGAGTCGTCCGTCAAACTCCCCGAGAACGAAGACCTGCGCTTCACCGAAAAGTCTAACGGACTTTCTTGATCGTTCATGGCGGGCTCGCAGGTCTTCATCTCGCTGGTTTCTTTACCCGCTCTAAGCTCTTGAATCTTTTGCTCCAGCCCACGAATTCCCCCTGCACTCCCTTCCTCAAAGCCGTTAGATTTCCTGAGCAAGCCGCTGACGATGCTCTCTTTGTTTTTACCCAAGCCGTTGGAGTGTGAAGATTTGCTCATATCAATACCACCATCAGATGCTGTAGAGTAATCACGATCATAGGCATTCTTCCATGAACTGGTCAGCTTATGCTGCATTCCCTGAAAATAGAAATAAAGATTACTTTAGTGAAGATTTCTTTAATCGGTTACATTGTAAAATCATCTTGTTTGAAGATGCGATCATACGCGGAAAGATCAAACAACTAACCCTTGAATAGCACCTTCAGAAATATAAAACAAATAACCTTTGAATAACATTTTTTTAAAACAAACGTTTATCCTTGGAATACCTCCTCCTAAAACCTGACGTCAGTTACTTCAACACAAAACAATTCAACTCCTAGACATTAACGAGTTAGTTTGACAACATTATTCACAATTCTTCAATTCGAGCAGCCAAAGAAATAAATCATGAAGCAACAACGCTCAAAAAAAGGGGGAAAAACGTACCGGAAATCATTTGTTAGAATTACACCATAGCAACCGTAGAGAGTAATAACAAGAAAGTCGTGTATCACCGGGCGTGTAACCATAGATCACATTCAAACTGAAGTCTATTCAATGATCGCTTTCAAAGGTAGTTTTATTTCAGACAAGCCGGGGAAGATTTTTTTTATTAAAGGGGTGATTCTAATGATCCTAAATGACAATCAGCAAGTGGGAATTTCACAAACGATGTCTACTGGTGTTAAACTTGAATCAAACCTAACTTAACAATAAAACCCCTCGTCATTCTGTCGAGTGATCTCCTAATTTAGGCCCGCTCGTAATCAAACGAGCTCTTACATGGCCGTCCCCTACTTCCGGTAGGTGGAGTCAATAGTGTCATCTCTTCAATCTTGTACTTGTGCTCAATTGGTGGAATTTCTATTGGCTGAAAGCTCGTTGGAGTGCGATTGGTAAGTGTGAGCCCATGCGGTGACCTCAGAAAGTCACATGAAAAGATTGGTCGAAATCACCCAACTGTTTTTGTTTGAACAGCGGACATGCCGAGGTCAAGTAAGGTCAGAGTAAGTGATATACAGTTCCTGGCATCTAACTGCAAGTCATCGTTGTTTTATCAACTGAGATGGGGAGTGGGGGAAAGTGTGTGTGGTGGGGGGGGGGTCCGGGTTTTCACGTTTTAACGTAATATCAACTTTAACATTTTCAATTACAGTTGGTGGAGCTAATGGTTTACCAAAGGATTTGTTGAGAATGTTAAATAAATCAAATGAAATCTATATGTACAGATTTCTAAAGAAAAGAAGCATTCAAATAATCTTTTCTTTCTGATAAATATTTTCTTCGGCACAGGATAAAAAACAAAAGTATAAAAAAGTTTTTATATTAAATATGGTCTTCTCGGTAAAGAAGTTAAGCCGTGCCCAGCCCATGGTAGTGGACGAGAAATGCCCCGAGATGGCTGGTGGCATTGATGTGTCTGGTGGTATTGATGTGTCTGGTGGTATTGAGGTGGCTGGTGGCATTGAGGTGGCTGGTGGTATTGAGGTGGCTGGTGGTATTGATGTGTCTGGTGGTATTGAGGTGGCTGGTGGTATTGAGGTGGCTGGTGGTATTGATGTGTCTGGTGGTATTGATGTGTCTGGTGGTATTGATGTGTCTGGTGGTATTGATGTGAGGTGGCTGGTGGCATTGAAATGAGTGGTGATGTCAGATTTCAGAAAATAGCGCTGGATATTAAGAATAACCACAACACTCTCAAAGGACTGGGCAATTTGTTACCACAATCCATACAGGGAATGGGTCATATGTGTAGTCACAACACTCTCTAAGGACTGGGTAATATGTGTAGTCACAACACTCTCTAAGGACTGGGTAATATGTGTAGTCACAACACTCTCTAAGGACTGGGTAATATGTGTAGTCACAACACTCTCTAAGTGTAGTCACACCTCTGGCTGGTAATATGTGTAGTCACAACACTCTCTAAGGACTGGGTAATATGTGTAGTCACAACACTCTCTAAGGACCTGGGTAATATGTGTAGTCACAACACTCTCTAAGGACTGGGTAATATGTGTAGTCACAACACTCTCTAAGGACTGGGTAATATGTGTAGTCACAACACTCTCTAAGGACTGGGTAATATGTGTAGTCACAACACTCTCTAAGGACCTGGTAATATGTGTAGTCACAACACTCTCTAAGGACTGGGTAATATGTGTAGTCACAACACTCTCTAAGGACTGGGTAATATGTGTAGTCACAACACTCTCTAAGGGCTGGGTAATATGTGTAGTCACAACACTCTCTAAGGACTGGGTAATATGTGTAGTCACAACACTCTCTAAGGGCTGGGTAATATGTGTAGTCACAACACTCTCTAAGGACTGGGTTATATGTGTAGTCACAACACTCTCTAAGGACCTGGTAATATGTGTAGTCACAACACTCTCTAAGGGCTGGGTAATATGTGTAGTCACAACACTCTCTAAGGACTGGGTAATATGTGTAGTCACAACACTCTCTAAGGACTGGGTAATATGTGTAGTCACAACACTCTCTAAGGGCTGGGTAATATGTGTAGTCACAACACTCTCTAAGGACTGGGTAATATGTGTAGTCACAACACTCTCTAAGGACTGGGTAATATGTGTAGTCACAACACTGTCTAAGGACTGGGTAATATGTGTAGTCACAACACTCTCTAAGGACTGGGTTATATGTGTAGTCACAACACTCTCTAAGGACCTGGTAATATGTGTAGTCACAACACTCTCTAAGGACCTGGTAATATGTGTAGTCACAACACTCTCTAAGGAGCTGGTAATATGTGTAGTCACAACACTCTCTAAGGACTGGGTAATATGTGTAGTCACAACACTCTCTAAGGGCTGGGTAATATGTGTAGTCACAACACTCTCTAAGGACTGGGTAATATGTGTAGTCACAACACTCTCTAAGGACTGGGTAATATGTGTAGTCACAACACTCTCTAAGGACTGGGTAATATGTGTAGTCACAAAACTCTCTAAGGGCTGGGTAATATGTGTAGTCACAACACTCTCTAAGGACTGGGTAATATGTGTAGTCACAACACTCTCTAAGGGCTGGGTAATATGTGTAGTCACAACACTCTCTAAGGGCTGGGTAATATGTGTAGTCACAACACTTGGCGATTTGGCACCTTAGAAATACCATGTGATATAGATCGGAACCTGACCTAAGAAAAGTCAATGACTGTGGATTTATGAACCCTTATAGGCTCAAAACTTTTACTGACTCTGAAACACGAAGGGATATTGAACGAGACTAAACTATCATTGAGGCCCAAGACTTTCACTGACTGGGGACCTCTGAAACACCAAGGGATACAGAGCGAGACTAAACTATCCTTGAGGCCTAAGACTTTCACTGACTGGGGACCTCTGAAACACCAAGGGATACAGAGCGAGACTAAACTATCCTTGAGGCCTAAGACTTTCACTGACTGGGGACCTCTGAAACACCAAGGGATATAGAGCGAGACTAAACTATCATTGAGGCCCAAGACTTTCACTGAGTGGGGACCTCTGAAACACCAAGGGATATAGACCGAGACTAAACTATCATTGAGGCCCAAGACTTTCACTGACTGGGGACATCTGAAACACCAAGGGATATAGACCGAGACTAAACTATCATTGAGGCCCAAGACTTTCACTGACTGGGGACCTCTGAAACACCAAGGGATATAGACCGAGACTAAACTATCATTGAGGCCCAAGACTTTCACTGACTGGGGACCTCTGAAACACCAAGGGATATAGACCGAGACTAAACTATCATTGAGGCCCAAGACTTTCACTGACTGGGGACCTCTGAAACACCAAGGGATATAGAGCGAGACTAAACTATCATTGAGGCCCAAGACTTTCACTCACACTCACTGACTCAATCAATATTGCATGAAACTGGGATGTGGGGGGAGTGTGGGTGGCACCGTGGCGAGGGTGGGGTGTGTGTGGGGGGTGGGTGGGTGGCGATCAATGCTGCCACAAGTGGTGACATGTGCGGGGCTCTGATTGCTGGCACAGCTGAGAACTACTCCAGTTAGTCAATAATCGGATACAGTACACTATTGAACGGTGACTATTCCTGTGAGGGGTATTCGAATACACACACAAGGAAGATATCAAGATCGATTTTAAGAAGTACACTAGCGGTGAAAAGTTCACGCGTCAACAAAAACGCAGAACAGTAGTCGAATACCGACCGAGCCATTGATAATGTATTTTCGAAAACAACAGATTGTTACTTGGAACACGAGATGAATGTAATCGACTGAGTCCAGTTATTTATGGTCCACCGATTGTAATCATTGTTGGTTTAGGTGCACGGAGATTAAGTTCTTTGTTTTTGTTGACAAAGTTGCTTGGGTCCGGACTAGAGGTTTTTAAAATGTAGCAGGGATTGGGACGATGAGTGGTTCCTTGAAATAAAAACTGATTTAAATTTATAGAAATATTTCCCGTTTTACAGTTTATGTTTTCACATTTGCTAAAGGTCAATGAACTTCATGGTGACAATGTTTTAGACTGCCAGTAGACGTGGCTCAGATGTTTTAGACTGCCAGTAGACGTGGCTAAGATGTTTTAGACTGCCAGTAGACGTGGCTAAGATGTTTTAGACTGCCAGTAGACGTGGCTAAGATGTTTTAGACTGCCAGTAGACGTGGCTAAGATGTTTTAGACTGCCAGTAGAGTGGCTAAGATGTTTTAGACTGCCTGTAGACGTGGCTAAGATGTTTTAGACTGCCAGTAGACGTGGCTAAGATGTTTTAGACTGCCTGTAGACGTGGCTAAGATGTTTTAGACTGCCAGTAGACGTGGCTAAGATGTTTTAGACTGCCAGTAGACGTGGCTAAGATGTTTTAGACTGCCTGTAGACGTGGCTAAGATTTTTTGGATCCACCGCTTCCAAAACTAAACGTGTGTACACTGACGTCATCAACACTACTACAACCATCAACAAGCATACGTGATCCATAACATCCTCATTCTAGCCTCGATGTGAACTTGTGACCCCGAGGTCACTGACATCGAACGCCACAAATCGATGTCACTTCCGGTACTTACAGGTACTACTAAACACAATGCTCAAACCACACCCCCCCCTTACAAAAACATCTACGACCGGGACTAACCAGATAGACTTCTTAAACCTCGTTTATGAAGGTATAGGGGCGGGCGGGGTAAACACCGTTGAACTGTAACGGTGTGTACATGAGTTAAGTGGATTGGAACATTCTTCTTCACGCTGACTTCATGGTGGGTCAGGGTGAGGTAAGTGGTGCGGGGGGGGGCGCAGCGAGGGATGGGGCGGGACTCTGGCATAGGTAATGAGAGAACTCAGACAATGCTGTTACCGTCAAGACGTTACGGGCGATCAATGACGTCCCACTGGCGATGTGGATTTTTTTTTATACTGGAAGGACGGGATAGCTTGAACCTAACGTTGCCTGGCAACCAGGTCATTGACATGCCAATCCTTACACCGTGGTCACTGCGCATGTGCTGACCTAAAATGTTCTTAACTATTTTAACTTTTCAAGAGTCGTAGAGGGAATAGTCTGGGTATATATACATACTAGATCCGACCCGCGGCGTAACATACGTCGCAGAATTGCTCATAGATTGTGCAAAGAAAGGGGGAAAAGAACGGGCACAAACTTCCCGCAGTGCGCATTATGGTAGTTATTTTGAAGCACTACTTCCTTTTTTCTATACAGTGCGTATTAGTGCGGTGCGCATAGTGCGGCGCGGTGCGTGTGTGCACAATACTTAATATATATCTATATATACACTGCGTCTTGCTTGCTCTAGTTTCTGGCGAATTTATAGATATTGATACTAGGTTGTGCTACGGCGCCGTGGCGCCTGCGGCGCCCACTTTTTTTAGGGCACCTACGGCGCCCACCTTTTTCAAAAGGCCAACTAAATTGTTCGTGTATGATAAATACGTAATATTAAAATTCCTTAAATGTAAACAAAGTATTTTATAATAGGGGTTTGTAGGGCGCCTGCGGAGCCCACTTTTTTTTTGTCAAAAGCCCAAGTAACTTATCCTTGTATGATAAATTAGAAATATTCCTGTAATGTACACAAAGTATTTCTATATTATTTTTACAGTGCTAATCACAACACGATTTTTTAAACTAATTTTAGAAAGCAGCGCACCAAATTACGGCACCAAAAAAATAACTCTTTGAGTCAGTCAGCACTGTTTACAACACTAATGCTGATGTCAAAGGTTCGTGCGTTGTTTGGTTAATGTTAATCTGGAAACCAAAATGATTATGATTTTTAAGTCTATATTTTCAATTTTTTTTTAAAAAAGCAGAGTGATGTCCCTTAGCGTTAGCCCACAGTGAGTCAGAGATAATTGAGGGTAAATATATATAGATATGACCTCCCTCCACCCCGCAACATGATGACTTCTGATATAAATAGTGTCTACGCCTATGAATAACTCGATAATCAGTCGTTGATATAATCAAAACTCACGAAGACCTACAACTAAAAGCATTCAGTCATTCAGTTGTATATTCTTACTGGCACTAGTAGTATTCCTGGACACGGCTTTGACATTTCCCCTTTATGGTGCGTCCCAAACCAAAAACTCGGTATAAGTATAAGCAGAATATTTTAGATACAGACTTTGTTAGAAATAGACTATGTTAGAAATAGACTATGTTAGAAATAGACTATGTTAGAAATAGACTATGTTAGAAATAGACTATGTTAGAAGAAGACAATGTTAGAAGCAGACTATGTTAGAAGCAGACTATGTTAGAAATAGACAATGTTAGAAGTAGACTATGTTAGAAGTAGACTATTTTAGAAATAGACTAAGTTAGAAATAGACTATGTTAGAAATAGACTATGTTAGAAATAGACTATGTTAGAAATAGACTATGTTAGAAGTAGACTATGTTAGAAGTAGACTATGTTAGAAATAGACTATGTTAGAAGTAGACTATGTTAGAAATAGACTATGTTAGAAGTAGACTATGTTAGAAATAGACTATGTTAGAAGTAGACTATTTTAGAAGCAGACTATTTTAAAAGCAGACTTTGTAAGAAGAAGAATGTGTTAGAAACGGCTATTTTAGAAACAGACTGTTACAGTGTGTGACCTTGATTTGCCCCACAGTGAGTACGTCAGCTGGTACTGTCCTGTGTATCTGCTAACAGTACATTTTGCCAGCTGTTGTGCTTGTTATGTTTCCCCGAATGTTTTATTGTTTTAATCAATTGAATAATGCGCAGTATCGATACCATATTAAAGGGAGAATCGTTATAACAAACTTAATGATACTCAGGTGATACAACAAACTCAGGTGATACAACAAACTCAGGTGATACAACAAACTCAGGTGATACAACAAACTCAGGTGATACAACAAACTCAGGTGATACAACAAACTCAGGTGATACAACAAACTCAGGTGATACAACAAACTCAGGTGATGCAACAAACTCAGGTGATGCAACAAACTCAGGTGATGCAACAAACTCAGGTGATACAACAAACTCAGGTGATACAACAAACTCAGGTGATACAACAAACTCAGGTGATACAACAAACTCAGGTGATACAACAAACTCAGGTGATACAACAAACTCAGGTGATACAACAAACTCAGGTGATACAACAAACTCAGGTGATGCAACAAACTCAGGTGATGCAACAAACTCAGGTGATACAACAAACTCAGGTGATACAACAAACTCAGGTGATACAACAAACTCAGGTGATACAACAAACTCAGGTGATACAACAAACTCAGGTGATACAACAAACTCAGGTGATACAACAAACTCAGGTGATACAACAAACTCAGGTGATACAACAAACTCAGGTGATGCAACAAACTCAGGTGATGCAACAAACTCAGGTGATACAACAAACTCAGGTGATACAACAAACTCAGGTGATACAACAAACTCAGGTGATACAACAAACTCAGGTGATACAACAAACTCAGGTGATACAACAAACTCAGGTGATACAACAAACTCTGGTAATTAAGGCTCGGTTAAATAAAACATTTTCACCCTTAGAACATCTAGTCTCAGGGGTCCCAAGAAAATCTAGTCTCAAGGACCCTAAGAACATCTAGTCTCAAGGACCCTAAGAACATCTAGTCTCAAGGACCCTAAGAACATCTAGTCTCAAGGACTCTAAGAACATCTAGTCTCAGGGACCCTAAGAACATCTAGTCTCAAGGACCCTAAGAACATCTAGTCTCAGGGGTCCCAAGAAAATCTATTTTCATGATCCTAAGAACATCTAGTCTCAAGGACCCTAAGAACATCTAGTCTCAGGGACCCTAAGAACATCTAGTCTCAGGGACCCTAAGAACATCTAGTCTCAGTGACCCTAAGAACATCTAGTCTCAAGGACCCTAAGAACATCTAGTCTCAAGGACCCTAAGAACATCTAGTCTCAGGGACCCTAAGAACATCTAGTCTCAAGGACCCTAAGAACATCTAGTCTCAGGGACCCTAAGAACATCTAGTCTCAAGGACCCTAAGAACATCTAGTCTCAAGGA
The DNA here is from genome assembly GCA_944989445.1 of Ampullaceana balthica. Classification (NCBI taxonomy): domain Eukaryota; kingdom Metazoa; phylum Mollusca; class Gastropoda; family Lymnaeidae; genus Ampullaceana; species Ampullaceana balthica. The sequence continues at coordinate 168,709 of CALYLW010000025.1, forward strand.
CCCTAAGAACATCTAGTCTCAAGGACCCTAAGAACATCTAGTCTCAGTGACCCTAAGAACATCTAGTCTCAGGGACCCTAATAACACTTATTTTCAGGGGCCCTAATAACACCTGTTTTCAGTGACCCTAAGAACATCTAGTCTCAGGGACCCTAAGAACATCTAGTCTCAAGGACCCTAAGAACATCTAGTCTCAGGGTTCCCAAGAAAATCTATTTTCAGGACCCTAAGAACATCTAGTCTCAAGGACCCTAAGAACATCTAGTCTCAGGGACCCTAAGAACATCTAGTCTCAGTGACCCTAAGAACATCTAGTCTCAGTGACCCTAAGAACATCTAGTCTCAGGGGTCCCAAGAAAATCTATTTTCAGGACCCTAAGAACATCTAGTCTCAAGGACCCTAAGAACATCTAGTCTCAGGGACCCTAAGAACATCTAGTCTCAGTGACCCTAAGAACATCTAGTCTCAAGGACCCTAAGAACATCTAGTCTCAGGGACCCTAAGAACATCTAGTCTCAGGGACCCTAAGAACATCTAGTCTCAGGGACCCTAAGAACATCTAGTCTCAGGGACCCTAAGAACATCTAGTCTCAGGGACCCTAAGAACATCTAGTCTCAGGGACCCTAAGAACATCTAGTCTCAGGGACCCTAAGAACATCTAGTCTCAGGGACCCTAAGAACATCTAGTCTCAAGGACCCTAAGAACATCTAGTCTCAGGGACCCTAAGAACATCTAGTCTCAGGGACCCTAAGAACATCTAGTCTCAGGGACCCTAAGAACATCTAGTCTCAGGGACCCTAAGAACATCTAGTCTCAAGGACCCTAAGAACATCTAGTCTCAGGGACCCTAATAACACTTATTTTCAGGGGCCCTAATAACACCTGTTTTCAGGGACCCTAAGAACAACTAGTCTCAGGGGCCTAGAATACCAAGACCCAACCTATGTTTCATATTCGATTTTCTATTTTACAGTAATATAACCATGAGTCTCCTAGTGTAGCCGAGGCCTTGACGAGGGCTTTTCCCGCCCCTGACTTAATGCATCGATACTATATGATCACAGCGACCGTATCGATCAGAGATAAGGGAAACGTTGGGGGGGAGGGGGGAGAGAACTTGAGGATATTTATGCTGTTTGGTATCGACCTGAAATTAATGTTGGTATCGATCTAACGTTAATCGAGTCTTTCGTGGCAATATTCTGGGCACAAGTGGGAAGGGTTCGTGAGCACGTGTATGGGAGTGTGTGTGTGTTCGTGAGCACGTGTATGGGAGTGTGTGTGTGTGTGTGACGTGTGTGCGTTCGTGAGCACGTGTATGAGTGTGTGTGTGTTCGTGAGCACGTGTATGAGTGTGTGTGTGTTCGTGAGCACGTGTATGGGAGTATGTGTGTGGGGGACGTGTGTGTGTGTTCGTGAGCACGTGTATGGGAGTGTGTGTGTGTGGGACGTGTGTGTGCGTTCGTGAGCACGTGTATGAGTGTGTGCGTGTTCGTGAGCACGTATATGGGAGTGTGTGTGTGTGACGTGTGTGTGCGTTCGTGAGCACGTGTATGAGTGTGTGTGTGTTCGTGAGCACGTGTATGAGTGTGTGTGTGTTCGTGAGCACGTGTATGGGAGTGTGTGTATGTGTGACGTGTGTGTGCGTTCGTGAGCACGTGTATGAGAGTGTGGTGTGTGTGTGTGTGTGTGTGTGTGTGTGTGTGTGTGTGTGTGTGTGTGTGTGTGTGTGAGAGAGAGAGAGAGTGAGGTCGAGTGTCCGTGTGAGAGTAACATAGTGATATTTCTTATCTAAGCGTCAATGATGATGAAAGATGTCAACAGACGAGCCTCTGATGAGACGTTTAGTACAGCAACGTGAGGTGTTTTCAACTTGTTATGTTAATGAGGAACGCTGGTAAATAAAATAAAGTGTTTAGTTTTATATGAATTTTTTATGGGAGAAAAACATTGCACTCAAAGGGATATAAGCAATTGCATTTTTTGAAATATTTGTAACCATGAAATAAAATATTATATTTATAAAAATTATTTATTATTTGAAACTCTTGACTTATTTCTTTATTTCAAGAGTATCTTTGCTCTGTTACAACAACGCATATATATATATTTAATTGTACTATAATAATAATAATAATAATAATAATAATAAATTGATAATTGATATAGCGCTGTACCCCGGTAAGGAACTGCGTACCTCTATCAACTACCATACTGTGCAATAACAGCATACATATCGGTGATACACTTCATATCATAGCAACCACATAAATGACATATACAAATGTAGTACTCTTATTATTAGTATTAAATGGACCCTTCCAAATAACGTTTGCATTTTAACTAGGATTGATGTTTGTGTAAAAGTCAGTCCACAATTCATGACTTTATACATGAAAATAAAGGTTACATGTCAAAAAGGCTCAAACAAAAAGGGCGAAAACAAAAAGAGCGACGTCTAAAGGGCGAAAACAGAAATAGCGAAAGTTTTAAAAAAGGCGAAAGCCAAACTGGGCGAAAACAAAAAAGGCGAAAATAAAAAGGTGAAAACAAAAAAGGCGATTTTAAAAGGCTATTAAAATGGGCGAAAGTAAAATTAAGTGAACTAATTGCACCTGAGATTAAATTCAAATTTATTTAAAATTTTCAATCAAATGTTCACATAATAATAGTAATGTAGTGACAATATTTAAATATGATAATGTAGTGTAATATCTATGACTATACTAAACTTCAAGTTTAAAGTTATGAGCGATGCCGCTCAGGAAATTCTAACCCTAACCCTAACCCTGACATGATTTCGCATTTTTATCTTCGCCTTAATTGTTTTCGCCTTTTTTGTTACGCCGTTTTTATCTTTCGTCTTTTTTTGCTTTCGCCTTTTTCATTTTCGCTCATATTGTTTCGCCTTTTTTGTTTTCGCTCTTATTGTTTCGCCCTTTTGACGTGATACCGAAAAGAAAAAGTTAAACAAAGTGAAATTACTATTAGCATATAGAAATAGACCTGTACGCAATATAATCGTACACAACAAACAACCTACACAATTTTGACTGAGGTCAGCATAATAATATCACGGGACCTAGGATGGGGAGGAACATTCGGAGACATAGGGATGGTTGTGGTGATGTGAAGGGGGGGGGGATGATGCGATGGTTGTGGTGGATTGACCTGAGGGTGGGTGGCGCTGTCAACCGCACAAATGAGTTCAAGGCCAGGTCAATGGCGACAGCCCCCCCCCCTCCGGACCAATCAGTCACCAAAGATCGATTGCGTATCGACTAGTGAAGACAGGAATAACTTTAGCAGAGTTTCTAGAGCTAAACTAACAGGATAAAATGGGCGATATTTTTGGAATCGATTACTCAAGGGCTCCTGCAACATGCGGGTGTTTTCCATTGAAATTGAATTTTCTTTCTGTCCACGATCCACGATCCACGAGGATAGTTTGCCCACATTTATGAGAGTGATGGGTGGAATGGGGAACTGGGAGGGCACTATTCCACGGCGATGGTGTGTAGGCGCCGCTCCTGGAAACACGGTCTGAGTATTTCAAAATGAACAACTTTTTTAAATAACTTTACTGACTGCCATGACATCGTGATAGTAAACTATTGACGGACATGACATTGTGACAGTAAACTATTGACGGACATGACATTGTGACAGTAAACTATTGACGGACATGACATTGTGATAGTAAACTATTGATGGACATGACATTGTGATAGTAAACTACTGACGGACATGACATTGTGATAGTAAACTATACCGAATGTTGATATAGTAAGTTGTCAAAGATTGCACCAAAAAATCCCTAATAATAATTTTTTTCTGTGTTTTTTCTCTTATATATATTTCCTATACGTTAATGCAGTCTCTTTCTCTCCGTCCACAAAACTCATGACTGGTCAAATTTAATTTCCAATATATTTTATGATTTTTTTGTGTGCCGTCTGTTGACGAAGGTGTAAACCCAGTGACTTTTAAATACTTTTGTCTTCTTTTCAAACGTAAAAATATCTTCCTGAACTATTTGTGAAAGAAAAAATCCAGTCTTTTCTGTGTAATGTCTCCGTGTGAAATAACTCTTTATAAATTTACGAGTTGATAGAACTCATCCAATAACCCACCCGTATAACAGATGAACCCTCTCCCCCCCTCCCCCTCCCCCACACACACACACACGATGTGACGTGCCCACCATGGTGCAATTTATGTCAGCGCCCGCAGCACAAGTGTGGGAACCATCGTGGATCACGCACTGATGACACCAAGAGTGGTGGGCCTTTGTCCATGACGTCAAATAGAAATTTGCAAGTAAGCAAGAAATAGAGCGAGATCCAAGCCGCTCCTAAACGCCGTGCAAAAGAAACTTTTTAATAAGTTGATTGCTGTAGGGTAGGGTAGAGACCCCTATCCTTGGTGACCCCATTAAGTTAACAGTCACTGAAGTGGTTGAATGTTTGAATATGGGCGTGGCTAGGTGTGGACGGGAGGAGGGGGTCCTGTGGTGGTTGTTTGGTTACATCCCAGGTATTTCACGCATGGTTGACTCCAGGCAATCAGATTAAGTTAACGGGAGATCGTTTTCAATACTTTGAACTACACAACAAGTCAATAAGCATGTCAGCAAGTGTCAGCAACATAGTACTACATCAAAAGACAGAGCAACATAGCACCAAGACTAAAGATATCTGTCTATTACATAGCACTGTATAATAAAGAAATATCTGTACAAGAAAGTACAAGGTAATGTAGGATGCCTAGTCATAGAAGTACTGAAGTACCCTTATTTCACATAGAAGTACCCTTATTTCACATAGAATTACCCTTATTTCGCATAGAAGTACCCTTATTTCACATAGAAGTACCCTTATTTCACATAGAAGTACCCTTATTTCACATACAAGTACCCTTATTTCACATAGAAGTACCCTTATTTCTCATAGAAGTACCCTTATTTCACACAGAAGTACCCTTATTTGACATAGAAGTACCCTTATTTCACATACAAGTACCCTTATTTCACATACAAGTACCCTTATTTCACATAGAAGTACCCTTATTTCACATAGAAGTACCCTTATTTCACATAGAAGTACCCTTATTTCACATAGAAGTACCCTTATTTCACATAGAAGTACCCTTATTTCACATAGAAGTACCCTTATTTCACATAGAAGTACCCTTATTTCACATAGAAGTACCCTTATTTCACATAGAAGTACCCTTATTTCACATAGAAGTACCCTTATTTCACATAGAAGTACCCTTATTTCACATAGAAGTACCCTTATTTCACATAGAAGTACCCTTATTTCACATAGAAGTACCCTTATTTCACCTAGAAGTACCCTTATTTCACATAGAAGTACCCTTATTTCACCTAGAAGTACCCTTATTTCACATAGAAGTACCCTTATTTCACCTAGAAGTACCCTTATTTCACATAGAAGTACCCTTATTTCACCTAGAAGTACCCTTATTTCACATAGAAGTACCCTTATTTCACCTAGAAGTACCCTTATTTCACATAGAAGTACCCTTATTTCACCTAGAAGTACCCTTATTTCACCTAGAAGTACCCTTATTTCACATAGAAGTACCCTTATTTCACATACAAGTACCCTTATTTCACATAGAAGTACCCTTATTTCACATAGAAGTACCCTTATTTCACATAGAAGCACCCTTATTTCACATAGAAGTACCCTTATTTCACATAGAAGCACCCTTATTTCACATAGAAGTACCCTTATTTCACATAGAAGTACCCTTATTTCACATAGAAGTACCCTTATTTCACATAGAAGTACCCTTATTTCACATAGAAGTACCCTTATTTCACATAGAAGTACCCTTATTTCACATAGAAGTACCCTTATTTCACATAGAAGTACCCTTATTTCACATAGAAGCACCCTTATTTCACATAGAAGTACCCTTATTTCACATAGAAGCACCCTTATTTCACATAGAAGTACCCTTATTTCACATAGAAGTACCCTTATTTCACATAGAAGTACCCTTATTTCACATAGAAGTACCCTTATTTCACATAGAAGTACCCTTATTTCACATAGAAGTACCCTTATTTCACATAGAAGTACCCTTATTTCACATAGAAGTACCCTTATTTCACATAGAAGTACCCTTATTTCACATAGAAGTACCCTTATTTCACATAGAAGTACCCTTATTTCACATAGAAGTACCCTTATTTCACATAGAAGTACCCTTATTTCACATAGAAGTACCCTTATTTCACATAGAAGTACCCTTATTTCACATAGAAGTACCCTTATTTCACATACAAGTACCCTTATTTCACATAGAAGTACCCTTATTTCACATAGAAGTACTCTTTATTTTCCATAGAAGTACTCTTTATTTCCTCCAAATATGTGCTCTTCATTGAAATTGGTACCCGCTTTACCAAATGTGACCTTCAAATTACGTTATGTTACTTGTAACATTCTTGGTTTTAGCCTTTGGTGGAAAGTAATCATATTGTACTTAAGATGTTCAGGCTGACCTGGCTGACCACATGTACAGAAGTTTTTACGTCTCGGCACATTTCAGAAGGGATGAACCACGTGATGCGTGGCATTCGACCATATCATATAATTTAAATAAATGCTTTGAATAATTATAAGCAAGTATATGTCTGTTTAGTAAGGAGACATTATGTTGATATCACATCAACCGACAAGTCCTGATAGAACTCTTGTTGAGCTCTCGTATGTAGCAGTGGTCGAACGCAGTTGTCAGTAGTCTAGATCTGGGAATCGCTTTGCTCTATTTCTTACAATTATCAATAATCTTACAAAAATCTATAAAACTAACTGGTCTCATTTGGGTTGTGCCTCCCCCACCCCGCCTCTCCCTTCATCCGCCCCTATCCCTCCCCTCCACCAACTCACTACCAGCACAGTAATCGTGTCAAGACCTCCAGAAAGTAGGCCAAAAGTACGCCAGTTATTTTTGCCATCGGTTCACGTAGCGTACCGTCCCACCAATTAAACAAGTCCCTACCGGCAACCAGGTCGTTTACCTCGCATTGCATAAACCGACCCACCGTAAACCTTCGCTGGTAACGACCCCCGGTATAACAGTGACAGCCCTCGCAACACTCGGGCTAAAGATGCCGATTCTCGCTAACAATCCGTGGCCTGTCGCCGTTTTGTTTTTAACAATTGAGATTTTGTTACGGAAGATACGTGCTTCTTTTTAAGGAATCCTTTGAGGGTTGGGTCGTTAGGTTAGGGGTGGGAGATGGGGGCTGAGGTGAGAGTTGGGGGCTGAGGTGGGAGGTGAAGTTTTAAGACGTAAAGACGGAAGCAATTTGATATGAACAGTTTTTATTTTATTTTATTTCTAAAGAATTATTGAACGGACCCGAAAATAAACTGTAAGAAATAGTAGCGTATATATAACACGTTTGTGTGTCTACATAGGTGTCTGGGTATGTATGTCTGTATGTGTGTCTACATGAAGGGTCTAGTCAACCCTAGATAAGGCTCCCGAAAAATGTCTCAATATTATGGCTCCTTTAAAAATGTCCACAAAAAATGATGCATTTTAAGGGGCCTTATGTATGTCAAACATTCTCTGTTAAAAGTGCAAAATAGTATTGTATATTACATATAGGCCAATATAAGGGCTATGTGATATGTATGTCACATATTTCCTGTTTAGCGAGACATATTGTGTGTATATCACTTAGTGCCAGATAAAAAGGCCATTTTAGACAAGTTTGTTCAAATAATCAAAACCATTCATGTAGTTCAGTTCAGATATAATATTGGGGGTGGGGGGAAGTGGTGTGAGGAAAGTGGGGGTGGGGGGAGTGGTGTGAGGAAAGTGGGGGTGGGAGGAGTGGTGTGAGGAAAGTGGGGGTGGGGGAGTAGTGTGAGGAAAGTGGGGGTGGGGGAGTGGTGTGAGGAAAGTGGGGGTTGAATTAGTTGCCTTGGTTACGTGCTTTAAGAGATTCAGTTAATTTAACCAGGGTTTTATTTTTAAGTTTTGATTTTTTAAATAAAATAAACAACTTAGAAGCGGATAATTTAAATTCCAATTTTAACACACACTTTAAAAAATAAATGGAAAAACAATGAAGAAATCAGTCTTTGAAAAAAGAGACTTTGTAATTTTTTTTTAAAATTTGGAGCATAAGAAAACATACAAGTTAAATATGACGGAACAAAACAACCAATGTTTAAGTGACATCTTGTCTAACACTCGGAGGATACAATTTAACTTTATTTAATGTCTATAGTTCTTTCCACCTAACCTGCCTTATCTCCCCCCCCACCCCTTGTACATGAGGCTTTTAAATGCTGTAAAGTGGATGCTCTATAAACTTGCCAATACTCACCAACTCCTGGAGTCAGTTGACGTATATCCTCGTCCCTTCTATTGTCAGACATCCAGAAACTAATTCAATACACTTTCTCTAATAAATAAACGTGATTCTATTTGTGGTGTAGATCTATAACGAGATTCAAGCGAGTTCCGCGTCGACTTGGAAGATCAGTAAAACTCTCGACAAACATTCAAACGTTGAAATGATGAGCTGACTGCCCACAAAAACACTTTGGTTAACAATCTTGGGCTTCTGGGTAATTCTGCCCAAAGTCTTTCAAGGAAACGTTACCACGGGGGGAAAAAAGTACTTGAATCTCATGTCACTTACAAACAGACATTGACTTCCGTTCCTAGAAGATGCCACTTCCGGAAATATGCAACAATGTGCAAAATTAATGTTGTTGGTGGAAACTGGGAGTGGCTGGGGCTTAAAAAGAAAACAAGTTTACTGTAATCCTGTTTTATCTGTAATCATTTGTTTACTGTAATCATATAATTACTGTAATCATGTGATTACTGTAATCATGTGTTTACTGCAATCGTGTGTTTACTGTGATCATGTATTTATTGCAATCATGTGTTTACTGTAATCGTGTATTTATTGCAATCGTGTGTTTACTGTAATCATGTGTTTACTGTAATCATGTGTTTACTGTAATCATGTGTTTACTGTAATCATGTATTGTTTCAGGGGGAAAAAGGGAAACTCTCATTTTGGAATTGTGACTCTAAGAAACCTAGTATATACAGCATGATCTTTTACGTGAAGATATCCCTGGACCAAATCCTGGGCATTAGTTAATTGCCATGATCCAACATTGGATCATATTTCAAGAGGGTCAACGATAATCATTTACTATCTCATTTTTTAAAAAGTATTTGATCTCAGTGAAACTATTATGGACGGGTTAAACTAACCATTGCAGTTTGTATGAAACAAACCATTGCAGTTTGTATGAAACAAACCATTGCAGTTTGTATGAAACAAATCATTGCAGTTTGTATGAAACAAACCATTGCAGTTTGTATGAAACAAAACATTGTAGTTTTTATGAAACAAACCATTGCAGTTTGTGTGATAGGTATAATGGTATGGTATGGTATAGTTAATGTGAACGCTTTATGTAAAAAAGCAAACCGGGTGGTTCGTTCAATTACTTTCAGTGTGATAAAAACTTTATTTGATAAAAATGGAAGTTTGTGTAACAGGCAAGTACATCATGGAGGAAAAAGTTTTTTAAACCGTCAAGTAAATCAAGGGAAGATATGTTGGTTGGACTAACAGTTTGGTATGGAAACAGAAACTAAGAGAAATATTGACGTGCGTTTTGGTGCAGGCTTTGATTTCAAGGACTTCCGGTGTAAAACGGAAGTGCCCCGACTCTAATTCCTTACAGGGTGTCATTCAATCATGTGCAGAACGGATGAGTGGCGGAGTGAGTCATCATCATCGTTAGACAAAACTCATCCGTGTTCTTCAACGGTCTGGCCCATCTGTCAATGGTGTTACGACATTCGCAACGCATCGGCCGCAGATATCGTTTGATTTGAACAAGTGTTTTGTCTTTGACAATGTGTGTCACGAGCAGGCTAACTGCTGGAACGACGGGGGGGGGTGCAACAAAAAGGTGATGCCTCTGAAGATGTCTGGCTTTGGTAATCACCGCAAGAGCATGGCGGGAACACCTGTCATAATAACCCTCGTACAAAAGGGGTGTCAAGGGCGCCGCCCTGGTTTGGTTGGGGGGGGGGAGGCGGAATCTATCCACACAAAAAATAACATTCATGAAAACAAAGCAACAACAAAAAAAAATATATTTAAAAAAAAATAATAAATAAAAAGAATGTAGGAACGTCTTTGTTGAAAGATGTCATTGATGTAAAGTTAGAACAAACTTGAATGATTTCATTAGTGTATGTAAAGTATATGAATACGTACACATGCTTGTGATCCCCCTTTGTAATCCATTGAGTAAACTTCCTTCAAGGCTGGAGAGTAATAAGTTTAATAATCTACTCGCCTTAATTAGCTTTGAAAAAATGTTAGATTACATCATTGTAATCGAAGTCTCTATCAACCGGAGGTGTATTCACATATTTGACAATGGTGTTTGCAGCGCGCCAAAAAAACATTACAAATTTATGTTGGTGCAGCAGAGGTAAGGAAACGTTCAGAGTTTTAAAAGACCACAAAAGACTTTAAAATACCAATAGCATTTGTCAGAATAGTTTAATTGCATCACCTCCCTTTCCTCAGACACCCCGATATAACGTGACCAATGGTCATCTCTCTTTCCTCAGTCGCCCAGATATAACGTGACCAATGGTCATCTCCCTTTCCTCAGACACCCAGATATAACGTGACCAATGGTCATCTCTCTTTCCTCAGTCGCCCAGATATAACATGATCAATGGTCATCTCCCTTTCCTCAGACCCCCAGATATAACATGACCAATGGCCATCTACCTTTCCTCAGACACCCAGATATAACATGACCAATGGTCATCTCCCTTTCCTCAGTCGCCCAGATATAACATGACCAATGGCCATCTCCCTTTTCTCAGACCCCCAGATATAACATTACCAATGGCCATCTCCCTTTCCTCAGACGCCCAGATGTAACTTGCCCAATGGCCATCTCTCTTCCTCAGACGCCCAGATATAAAGTGGCCAATGGCCATCTCCCTTTCCTCAGACGCCCAGATGTAACTTGCCCAATGGCCATCTCTCTTCCTCAGACGCCCAGATATAAAGTGGCCAATGGCGAGCTATTGTCACACGTGACACCTAAGATGAAGGCACTTGTGCGTTACGCCAGTCCAACCGTATGACATCTGACCTCAAGCGTAACCTCTGTTCCGGTAGGTGACCTAGATAGATCCACTGGACTGCATCGTATGACCTGGTTGTCTTGTTGAGTGAGGCACGTAGTACTTATTTTTACAGAGTAGAGGGGGGGGCGGGTTGGGCAGGTAGAAATGGTACTTTACGTTAGTTTACTACAGGGGTTCTCACGAACTCTCAAGTTTCCAAAATGAGAAATTACGAACGATGTGGGTATTTTAAAACCTCCAGTATAAAGGAGGCGTGAATTCAGTAACGTCTTTGAACGTAACAGTGAGAGTCCCTGGCGTGGTGTAGGTGCTATAAAGCAGTGAGAATCCCTGGCGTGGTGTAGGTGCTATAAAGCAGCGAGAATCCCTGGCGTGGTGTAGATGCTATAAAGCAGTGAGAATCCCTGGCGTGGTGTAGGTGCTACCATAAAGAAGTGAGAACCTCTGGTATAGCAGAGGAGTGCTGTGTTGAGGAAAGGTCTCTGGTATTGTAAACAAAATACCACGGTGGGGTCTCGTGAACATTTGGTGTGTAACTATGGCCAGAAAGTTACAAAATGATCGGTTAATTGTAACACCAGATAGTTGTAGGAAGGTAACTAAATCATCTGTTACATTGTAACACCAGATAGTTGTAGGAAGGTAACTAAATCATCTGTTACATTGTAACACCAGATAGTTGTAGGAAGGTAACTAAATCATCTGTTACATTGTAACACCAGATAGTTGTAGGAAGGTAACTAAATCATCTGTTACATTGTAACACCAGATAGTTGTAGGAAGGTAACTAAATCATCTGTTACATTGTAACACCAGATAGTTGTAGGAAGGTAACTAAATCATCTGTTACATTGTAACACCAGATAGTTGTAGGAAGGTAACTAAATCATCTGTTACATTGTAACACCAGATAGTTGTAGGAAGGTAACTAAATCATCTGTTACATTGTAACACCAGATAGTTGTAGGAAGGTAACTAAATCATCTGTTACATTGTAACACCAGATAGTTGTAAGAATGTAACTAAATCATCTGTTACAGTGTAACACCAGATAGTTGTAAGAATGTAACTAAATCATCTGTTACATTGTAACACCAGATAGTTGTAAGAAGGTAACTAAATCATCTGTTACATTGTAACACCAGATAGTTGTAAGAAGGTAACTAAATCATCTGTTACATTGTAACACGAGATAGTTGTAAGAAGGTAACTAAATCATCTGTTACATTGTAACACCAGATAGTTGTAAGAATGTAACTAAATCATCTGTTACATTGTAACACCAGATAGTTGTAAGAAGGTAACTAAATCATCTGTTACATTGTTACACCAGATTGTGGTAGGAAAGCAACAACTATGTGTAAATGATATGCTACTTTCTTACATCACTATCTTAGCGTAATTGTAATATGTTACACTAGGGAAATGTTCGTGGGGAATTTACACCGAGCTATTTGCAAAATGCAAACAAATGAGTTACAATCTGGCCGCACCCGAGACTAGACTAGCACCAGGTAGTTTATACAGACAAGAAAAACTACAGAAATAGAATTTAAAAATAAAATCGAAATAAGTGTTTTGGTTCTTGCTTTGATTTTTCGTCTTCTTCGAAACTGCCCAAAAAATTTTATGAAAAATCCCGACAAAACAGGAAATAACTTTCCCGACAGCATAAATACCTTGCACACCTTTACTCCACGCCCCCCTCCCCACATCACTCTCAGACCAACTACGCACACACACACACAACACACGCCCTTACAATCAAATATTCGCTGTAACGCGAGATTCACTCCCTTTCCCCCCACTCCCCAGGGGAAACAACCCTCTCCCGATGTTTAGTTATTCCTATCACCAATCGCTGTCCGGGTTCAAGAGCAGGGCGAATTCTCTCCCTTTTTATCTACTTTTTTTTCTCTCCCTTAGCCCCGGCACTTTTATTTACATTGACGAGGCCAGGGTTAAAAGAAGGCCGAGGTTTATTCTTAGATTTTTATTCCTGGATGTGAGGGCGAGATTGGGTTGGCTCCCTTATTGGCGTCAAGGGGGCAGTAGGAGAGAAACTTATCCCCCTTACCCTCGACTTGTACAACAGGTTACAAGATCTTCTCATCAGAACACGATACCAAAGTTTCGTTCCTGTACGGAAAATCCTTTTTGGGCCTTTTGAAATGGACCTTTTGCTACAATAAAGGCTGTTTGTTGGGGAAGAAGGATGGTAAAAGTTGTTACTTTTTACGGGTTGCCAGGGGTAGGGTTCACCCGGTTCAATGAGACAAGTAATTCAATGACCTCTATAACAAGTTTCTAAAAGAAGTTTCAAACTTTATTTATGATTTAGTTAGTATTAGACTTGTGTGTGGCTTTTGAAATAAATCAAAATCAATTGACACAGGCTTCTGAAATAAATTTTAAATTAAAATAACTATTCAGACGAGACGTGAGCTGGTCACGACTAAGTCCTCGTGGTCAGACTTGCGTCCCCTTATTTCGCCTTGTACAATGGCCGAGAAAATGACAAGACAGTTCAATACAGATACGGCTAACTTCGTCGCGTCGGTCAGTCAACTAATATAAAATTTGTCTGAAGGCCATCTAGTGGAAACTGTTGTTCCAATAAATAGTGGTATAACATACAAGTTATGTTGACGCTGGAAAATACCAGCAGTGTCACATCGGATAAGACTTTCAGTTAGCTAAAAGATCGCTGTTTTGTGTTTTATAACAAGTTAACGCTGTCTGCAGATACGTTGGTTTAAAATTCAGGGGTCTCCAAACTTTTCAGCCGGAGGGCCACATTAACTGTCAAACAGCAGTTTTGGGGCCGACTACTAACCCACAACTACAAAGTTTGTTGGTAAACTACAGGTAAAAATAGTATATTTTTTGGGAGATTAAAAGGTCTCCAGGGGCCGGATGAGAGGGCCTCGCGGGCCACATGTAGCCCGCGGGCCGTAGTTTGGATACTCTTGGTTTAAATGATCCAAACAAGTTAAGTGCCTTCACGATGATAGATCGCGTCAAGTCTTGAAATGAAACAGCCGATATGTCATAATAGAAATGGGTATGAAAGCTCTGTGGACACAACAGGATTCTCTCGGACACAACAGGATTCTCTCTGACACAACAGGATTCTCTCTGACACAACAGGATTCTCTCTGACACAACAGGATTCTCTCTGACACAACAGGATTCTCTCTGACACAACAGGATTCTCTCTGACACAACAGGATTCTCTCTGACACAACAGGATTCTCTCTTAGTAAGACCATCGTCATTGTTGAGCAGATGCTCTTAATGAGTAAGGCTTCGGTGCAGCCTTTAATCAGCGCCATAGAGCTAGCGTGACGCTGGTCAAGCTGAATGGAGATGGTCAACTCTGTTAAAGAAGGTCAAATGTTTCAGGCGTCGGAAATAATGGATAAGCAGAAATAATCCGCTAGAGCCATTCACGAAGTTTTACCACATTCATGTCAACATTCTGGTTTGTTGTTGTTTTTCTTCCGTTATAGACAAATCAACCGGGCCCCTCCCCAATGACGTCATCAGCGACTGTTTCCCAGCTGACCTAGAAATTCTTTCTCAATTATTTATGTCAACGGTCAAAGCATTTCCGAAAGTCTTATATATATATATATATATATATATATATATAGCCCCCCCCCCAAATCCAATATACACATTTGACACACCCACATACCTTCCTTACAAGTGAGAAATCAAAGACAGAAATTAGCCAGGGACACGTTACTATAGCGGCGCAGTATGTAGGATAGGTCAGCCACATTAACGTGAATCACAGCAACACCAGATCATGGGAAGGGGGGGGGGTCATAGGGTCCATTGACACATCACACTGTTGTCTTAGAGTCCCTTGTCTTAGTCATGTTTTCATGGCGTGATGACATCACGTCTAGTAATGCACTTCCGTTTTATCACTACATGACTATGAAGGAAGGTTTCATGAGGTTTCGGGACAGATATACAAGTCAATTTTTATCCCGTGGTTTCCATGTCAATGTGATTATCCGTACCGGAAGTGACGTCTATATGACAACAAACTTCTTTGTTGGAAGAAACCAATGTATGTCATCAAATAACTAAAGCCATACGTGTGCTTGGTGACCGCATAACCAGCTGCAGCCGTCACCAGAATTAACCTTCAACGGAAAATCATACCAATACAGTACAGACTACAGAAACCAGCGGTCCCGTATTGATCGTGCAACTTTCTTATGCCTTGTCTTCACTTATCTTGTAATATATCGTATTAGAATAGGACTGCGATGACGCTTTTTAAATAATATACAAGATGCACAAAAGAATTGTGTGATCACAACAATAAATGAAAGCTTGATCTATAGACTAATACGATGTGTTCATGTATTAGTCGTTTAAATTTATTGTTTCGATCAAATAATGCGTTTGTGTATCTTGCATGTTCTTCACTTATCTGTTGACTGCATATTGTGTAGGCCTGGTCATGCCGGCCATGGGTTATCTAAATAGGCCTGTCATGCCGGCCATGGGTTATCTATCTTGTTGCACATGTGTTCAACCTTGATTTAGTGATCTAAAGTGCGTTTTTTTCTGACTGTAAACACGCACGCACGCACACACACACACACACATACACAAACTGCAGAGCTGCGAACATGTTACGTTTGAAATGCATCAAATTATAACTACATGTAACTCTATTAGTGATAAAGAGCTTGGTGTCAAATGTGACTTGGACTGTGGTTTAATGTTTAGAGCTATCTATAGTCCAGGCTCACAAAATAAGAATCATTCCTTAATGTTCTTCACAATAAACTAAATAGGAATCAAAATTTCAGCCGCAATTGATGCGATTCTCCCTATGTGGCCTGCGTTACAGAACTCAAAGTTCAACATCCATACATAATAATTATCACATTAGACAGGAAAGCAACGTGTATTTATTTTTTAGAAAAAAAAAGAAAAAAAAACGTTGAGATTATCAACATTCTGGTATCGTTCAATATATTCAGAATTTTTTTAAGAAATTCTTAAAACGTTCTTGAAAATCTGAAATATTTTTAGTGAAATTTGTATAAAATTGC